>LPNX011124522.1:575775-588934 GCA_001517045.1 Pseudotsuga menziesii
TTATTTCTTCTGTACTGCTTCTTCATAGTTTGTAGGTTCTTGTTCTACCAGATCACACATCAAGGCTATATAGTTGGAAAAAGTATTAGGTTTCTTTCTTTCCCTTGTAGAGCCTTCAAGAGCTCCATATCTTTCTACCTCTCGTAAAATTTCTCTTGTCCAAGCAGCCTTTCTTTTTCTTGATATCTCCATCATGGGAGGTTCTTGTGGTTCTGCCATGTCATGTTCTTCAGGAGCTTCATCTTCAGGGACACATGTAGTTTCTTTATTTATGGGTGGTGTCTCTTCTTCATACACTTCTTCAAGTTGGCACTTCCTGGATCTCTTGAGAGCTACCTCTTCATTAAATGTCACATCTCGACTAATTTCCATGTGGTGGAAGCCAGGAATGTAGATTCTGAATGCTTTGGATACTTCAAAATATCCAACAAATATCCCCTTCTTTTTGGAAGGGTCTAATTTGGTTCTTTTCTCTTTTGGTATATGAATATATACTGGACAACCAAATATATTGAGGTGACTTACCTCAGGCTTCTTTCCCGTGAATATCTCTTCTGGAGTTTTGAACCCAAGAGCACTGTGAGATATTCTATTTTGTACATACACAGCAGTTCTTGCCGCTTCTTCCCATAGGTACATTGGAAGATCTTGATCATATATCATTGTCTTCACTGCCTCCATGATGGTTCTGTTCTTTCTTTCCACTACCCCATTCTATTGGGGATTGTAGGGAGTAGTTAGTTCCCTCTTTATTCCTGCATCTTTGCCAAAAGGCATCAAACTCTTTTGAGGTGTACTCTCCTCCATTGTCTGATTGAAGAATCTTAATTTTTTTGTCAGAAAGATTCTCTATCAAGGCTTTGAACTCCTTGAATTTCTCAAACACTTCACTCTTTTCCTTCAAGAAGTATATCCAAGTCTTTCTTGAAAAATCATCAATAAATGTGATATAATATTCAAAGCCACTTAAGGATGTGGAAGACATTGGACCACATACATTTGAATGAATCAATTCCAACGTACCTTTTGTTTTTGTTTCACTCTTTAGGAATGGATTCTTGATGTTCTTTCCCTTCGCACATCCTTTGCAAATGCCTTCATGCTTGATCTTCATGTCTAGTAATCCCATCACTACTTTGTTCACATGAGGTAGAGCCTTGTAATTGATGTGGGAAAGGCTTCTATGCCATAGTTCACTAGGGTCAGTGGACTCATGCACAAAGGCTGTTTCTGAGTGCCCCTTGAGTTTATACAAGCCCCCTTCTTCTTCACCAATGATGATTGCATCTTCAATATTCTTTCCTTTGGGCCACATAAGTACTTGTCCATATATGAAAGCAACTCTAAATCCTTTCTTATCTATAGCTGAGATAGAAAGTAATTTTTTCTTTAAACCAGGTACATATAATACATCTTTCATTTTTAAGGGATTACCTGATTCAAGTTTGTAGCTTGCTTCACCAACTCCTTTGATCAGATATTGATAGTCATCTCCTAGGGATACTTTCTGGGGAGAGCTCTTTTCTTCAAGTTTGGATAGAGTTTTATTTTGTCTCGTCATGTGCTTTGAAACACCACTATCAATAAGCCAAGTGTCTTCTCCAGGATTCACATACCCAGAGAGAGCGAAAAATAGTACATATTCTTTCGCATCTTCTTCTCTTGCTTGCTTTCTCGAAGGTCCTTCATCTTCTTCTTCTTCATCCTCATCTCCAGCTAGATGAGCATGATATCTTTTGTTGTTCTTGATCCTTTGTTTATATTCTTGCTTCTTTATAGGACAATTTCTGGCAATGTGTCCTATCTTGTCACAGTGGAAGAATTGAAAACCAGAGTAGTCCTTACTTGATAGACTTTCTTTCAATCTTTGGAATCTTCTGGGAGGTTGATGCTCTTTGTGACTTCCCTTCTTGAAGATGGGTTGATTCCTTCTTCTTTTTCTGGTATGAGTGGCTAGGGCTTGATCATCCTCTTTTAGTAAGGATTCTCTATTTTCCACTCTAGTCTCCTCTTGAATGCAGTCTTCCCATACCACATCAAACTACATGCTTTCCTTACTGGCACACATCATTTGAATGAATGATTCCCATGGTCTAGTGAGACCATTGAGAGCAGTCATAACCATTTCATCTTCATCAAGCTTATCTCCAATAGATTCTAGTTGCTCTTTGATCCGGGAAAACCTTGAAAAGTAGTCTTGGATGGATTCTCCATGACTCATGTTGATGCTCTTCAGTTGAGCTCTTAGATTCATCTTCCTGTTGATGTTTCTTCCCTCAAACATTCTGGAAAGGGCATCATACATTTCTTTTGGAGTCTTCTTGGATGACACTTGAGGAATCAAGTGATCCTTAATGGAGTCAGTAATAATTATTTGTGCCCTAATCATATCCTTTCTTTTCTTCTCCTTGGATTCAGCTTCTTCAGGTTCTGACACTTCTTCTTTGACATACTTATCAAGATCATTCTCTTGGAGAATGAGACCAATCCTGTATTTCCATGCTCGAAAATTCTCTATGCCTTCTAGATTGTCTTCAAGCTTAGTGCTTGAAGTCATGTTTCTAGAGAATTACAAAAATTGAAATTTTGTGGAATGAGAAACTCACCTTACCAGGATATGTGATTGAATAAGGCAAGTTGACTGATGTACTTGGATTCTGGAAATCTCGATTCTTCACCTTTCAAATCAGATGATTCAGCTTCTGTAGAAATTCCTGTCACTGTTTCTGTGATATATCCACAATTACTACCCCTATGTTTCTAAAATTTTGCACTAAGGTAACCTCGTATGTCCCTAATCCAACACCACAGGTTTCATCAAAATTGGTTTCAGCAATTTGGATTTATGATCCTTTTCCCAAGGTGACCTGTTACAGGACTGTTCAGAACAGCAAAGTTGTACAGCATGCCATGTGTCACTGTTTCATATTATGGGTCTAAACTTTGGATCACAGAACTTACAGTCTGTTCCCTTTGTGGAACATCTTCAGGAATTCTATTTGGACCTATGTATCCCAAGCTATAGCAATTTTCCCCAGGTGTCCTGTTTAGGGATGAATTCTGGAAGAGGCTGGAACCCTAACTTGGAGGGATCATATATCCCAGAATATAGTGAATCTAAGGCGAAATTTTGGATACAGTGTACAGAAGGATTTTATCTTCGGCCTCTACAATTTTCAGCTCCTGAACCATTTCCAATCTTGGGATATAGCGAATGTACCAAAACTTAGCATTTTTAGCATTTAGGGTTTTTCTAGCTCGGGGTCAAACTAGGGTTTGACTTTCCCGGAGTTTCACCCAACCAAAAAACTTGATCCAGGTCTCTAGACTTAGATTTTTATGAGGATAGAAATCCTATGCTGGGCTCACTCAAAAATTCTTCTTCTGCAAGAATCCCTAATTTCCCACACCGAAAACTGAAAATGCTTGGAATCGAATTCTGCTTCGACAGAAAGATGTGCCCTTCAATGGAGAGTCAACCTAGCCTTCTTTTGCTGATCAATTGTGGAGAGAGAACCAAAAAGTAAGAAGCCCTAGATTCTATAGCTGCAAAATTTCTTCTTTTCAGGGTGGCTCTGATAAGATGTTAAATTTTCATATGCTTAGCTAAGACATCAGTATTTCATTTCATTTTCATGACAAAAGCATATAAATAGGATCACTGAAAGATAGACAAGCACAACCATAAAAAAGGAACACAAAGATTTATCCTGGGAAAAAACTAAAGGGAAAAACCCAACAAAAGCTTCCTCAATATAGATGCCCCAAAAAGATAAAAGATAAAACCAGCAAGGAGATCAAAGCCTGATCCTCTTCCTTCTCCAACTACTTCTCTTCTCCACTAATGCGCTACACAAGTGAGAGTGTGTGTGTCTCAAATGAGGAGCACTACACCTCTATTTATATTCATCCGTTCACTTAAGTTAACTCATTTGACATGTAGGCTCAAGTTAAATCATGTAGGCTTGAGTTACACATGTAGGCTCAAGTAACCACACTGGGGTGCTAATGACCCACCTTTACAATTAGAGGGGACTACCTCATGACTCTTATTAGTTCTTTTGATTAGGAGCATCGGGGTACAATGTAATACACGTGGTTCTCCCAGTAGGACCATTGGGGACTACAAAAAGATACGTATAGAATATTCTTTGAAGTTACAATAATTCAACACCTCCAATAGTGATGTGGGTGCTATGAACAGATCAACCTCCCCACCTACCACAATCCTTGGTGTGCTTTATCTGCAAGCTTTTAAATTAAAGTTGTGGAATTGAGTTGGGATTAATTCACCTAAAATTAATCAAGGTTTCATGTTTTACAAATTACATTGTTGATGTGGAATAAAAATTTGGACATGATGAAGGTTTTGTCGATTGATTATGTGCAGGTATAAAGGAACTATGATGTTGGAATTCAATTAGATAAATTTCTGACGACTATTAAGTTTAGCCACTAATTACGAGGTACCTTTCTCTTTTATTTTCCTTCAATTTCCATTATAAGCATTAAATCTAGGGAAATATAGACTACACATTTAGTATTTAATATATTGGTGAGAATAGAACCCTCTCACTAGGGATCATAAACCTAACATAGGAAAATACCTAAAGTTCTTTTAGATTTAATTCAATCTCATTTCACCTAGTTTTTCAACCAAGCCTTTCATCTTAGTAAATCGAAGAGGAAACAATTATGCATGTTCATTGAGCAAAGATTCAATCCTTGCAACTATATGATCATCTTAGTTGTATCCTATCACCACAAGTTTTGACTCAACATTAGTCCTAATATTAGATTTGTTTTTCTACATTGGTGATGACATTTTACTCCTTTAACAACGGATGTTGAATCTCCTCAATAGGGTTTCCATTACCAAGATCTACATTAGTGGAGTTATATTTTGTGGCACCCCCCCTTATGAAACCTATAGTCAAACATTATAGGTTCTTGATTTATGGGAAATAGTGAATTCACAAACGTACCTATGCACAAATTTTATCCTTCCCATGGAAGTAATGCAAAATATTTGCAATGTAGTTTTATCCAATGGCACATTTGTTGCTACATTTTTTATTGAAAAAACCAATTCAATAATAGTGGCTCTTAGGTGCGCATAATTTATGCACCCATTGTTAAAGTACAACAACTTGTGCTATCCATTACTTCTCACAACTATCCACCTGTCTGCATGGGACAAAATTCCCCATTGAACCATAGAGATAGGTCGTACTGGGAATTTGTAATTTGATCCCTTGGTTCTAGAAATAATTAAGTCTGCATTTCCCCTACCATAATCTCCCGTGAATACAACACAGACTTATGTATCACCTACCCCCATGTAGGAATATCTACCAAGGAAATATCAATCATTGCAATCCTATGCATGGGTAAGCATTTTTTCTCTTCTTGCATCACAAATTCCATCAATTAGTCGCTTTGTCAAAATTTTGCAGCTCCTTTAACTTTGTGTTAACACACACTACCATGTGCACTATTCATAGTCTCCACTTTGACATTAATTAAATGCAACTTTCATGTGTATTGTGAATGAGCATAAATTATGAAAAATAAACATATCATCCATTGAAGGGATTTATTTGTTGGGCCTATCTCTTTCCAGTTACCTCTCTTTCTAGTTACCTTAGGTTTGTATAGTCCTATATATTCCCTAAGGTAAGGTTATAAAAAAGATTTAGGTCTCCCTCATCTAATACTTCCTTTGCATTTTACTAAAAGTGCTTACCTAATTTTGGGTCCAACAATTCAATGACTATGCAACCTTGTTTCTCAGATTATATTTACCCCTGCTTGAGTTCATCATAACACCATTGTCAAAATCCCAATATATCCCCAATAGTATAGGGTAGGGATCCTTTTATCCAATATATGAATAGATTTAAAATATGCATATCTCTTCAGCCTATCAAGATCAACCTCTATTTGTTCCATATAGTCAATTGGAAATATCAGACGAATTAACCAATAGTAGTTATATTAATGAATACACCACACTAGGACATCCCATGAATTCCTTCAACTTCTTTTGTAGGATGTTCATTTCCTACCAATTTTTAGGGTGGGTTATCATAGTGCCTACCAAGTATTTCCTTTATACTTACCATAGCTTGATAAGTTTTATTTTCTTATATTTGCAAGAAGATCTCTAGCCACCCTTGAACAAGAAATCTACTATGACTTGTAGAAGGTTTTGAACAAACATCATATGATATTTGTGATAGTAACTAGTTTACTCTCTTCATGAGGATAAAATTATCATGGTATGCCTATTATCTAAGGTATTCAACCACCAATTGTGTGTCCTTATAGACACCCTTTTGCACAAAAAAATGAAGTTGAAGATATTATCATGAACTGTTGGAGGAGGACCTGTCATATGTCCTAGTACTAGCCTTTATTTATCACTAGTGGTCATGGTCCTAGAATAAAATCCTTATGTTCCATGTGACCAAACTTTCATATTCTTCTTAAGATGACAATAAAGGAAAAATTCCCAATTCTAGTGATTGATGGCCTCCTAAATGAGCTTCATTATGCCATGTTCTTCACCAAAGTTGACTTTCGCTCTGGATACCACCAAATCAAAATGAAGGAAGTTAACATCCCCAAGACTACTTTCCACACACATGAAGTCCATTATGATTTTTTACCGATTCCATTTTGACTTTGCAGTTTGCAATGCCATATCCACCTTCCAAATCCTCATGATCAAGATAGTTAGACCCTTCATATACCACTTTGTGCTAGTATTCTTTGATTATATCTTGATATATAATTAAAATTGGCAACACACGTGGAGCATGTTGATAAAGTGATACAACTAGTTAGGGAAAATCATTTTTTTCTCAAGTGGTCCAAATGCACTTTTGGTGCTTCTAAGGTTGAGTATTTGGGTCACATTGTTATTCAACATGAGTTGCAAGTGGATCCCAAGAAAATTGAGGCTATCCAAGATTGGCCACAACCAAAAAGACTAAAAAGACCTAGGAATGGAATACATGATGTTTATTTTGGGTAGGAATGAAAAAGGATATCCATATTTTTGTGACTGAATGTGACACATATCAAAGGAACAATAGTGGCACAATGAATAAATGAAGGAGAAGGTCATTCAATATTTCATAAACCTATGAATGGAAGGAATGACGTTTATTTTGGGTAGGAATGAAAAAGGATATCCATACTTTTATGACTGAATGTGACACATATCAAAGGAACAAGGGTGGGACAATGAACACTCCAAGGGCATTGAAAACATTGTTGATACTAGCCACTGTTTAAACGAACATCTCAATGGATTATATTGTAGGTATTTCAAAAGAAATAAATCAATCAATCATCATGGTGGTAGTCAATCAAATTTCCAAATATGCTCACTTTTTTTCCTACAACACTCTTTTACACCATCAACTATTCCCCAAGTTTTTATGGATCAAATTTTTAATGTCCATGGTATGCTTACTTCCATTTTGTCTAATAGCGATCTCATATTCACCATCAAACTTGGAAATAGTTGTTCAAACTATAGGGAAGCTGGTTGCAAACGTGAAAAGCTTATCATCCCCAAATAGATGGCCAAATCACATAAACAATCAACAAGTGTCTATAAATATGTTTAATATGTTTTTCCTCTAAAGAGAAGCACCAATTGCGTGTAGTGTTTACCTCTAAATTAATTTTAATATAATACTACTTATAATTCAATGCTACAAAAATGACCCCATACAAAGTGGTATATAGTCAACAATTACCTTTTGTAGTTTTATATATACTAGGGTTCTTAATGGTGCATGCAATGGATATTATGCTTCATAATAGAAGGAATTCTCTACACATTTAAGGAAAATTTGGCTATGGACCAAAATCACATGAAGCAACAAGTAGGACATCATTTCTTATAACATTCCTTTGAAGTAGGGGATCGGGTGTTTATTCATATCCAGTGCTATAGACATACATCTCCCAAAGGAAAAGGTCATCAAAAGTTGGAAACAAAATTTTATGAACCATATCAGATTATAAATGCATTGGACATGTCTCTTTCAATTTACCCCTTCTAGCACACTTCAAGATTCACCCAATATTTCATGTTTCTTATTGAGCCGAGAGGCTCTCTACAGCCCAGTATGGGGTAGATCTTGTAACGTTATGTAACGTTGAAGCACCCAGCGTTACGTAACGTTACGTAACGCTACATAGATGTCGGCTATAAAAAACATAAAGTTATATCGGCTATAAAAAAAATAGAAAAAAAAATTATAAATAACGTTAATTTTAGTAGCGCATAGTCGAGCCACAGGGATATCGCTTTCTGTATGTGTTCACTTTCTCCAATCTGCGTTCTCTGATACAGTCTGCGTTATCTCCTCACTGTCAGTACTCTTAAACAGTTGAGGATTTTGCTGTCGCAGTTATTGCCTTGGGTTGCATTTGTTTTCAGATTTCAGGGCAGGTTTCAGATGTTTTCCAGATTACAGTTATAATAGAAGAATTCTGCATTGACTCATAAAATGGTATCAAACACCTCGCTATTTGAAGCCTAGAGTAGAGTGCATTGCGTGTCACCTTGCTGAATATCAGTCTCCCGAGTGCTGAGCTGAGGAATCTCTTCTTCTATGATAACCGTCTATGTAGATCAAATCCTTCGCCAACATCACCAAATTGTACAGCACTTTTTCTTAAGATCTGCTCCATTATCATTTTGACAGGAGTGTCGTTGATTAACCACAGTATGGATACACTGTAATCCAAGGTTCCCATCACTCTCTCCTCGAAACTGTGTTGGCATTGCTGCCATTGCCTCTTGCCTGTATGTGTTCACTTTCTCCAATCTGCGTTCTCTGATACCATCTGTGTATCCCCAGCTAGCGCGACCTCCATCAAAAGTACCTGAGCATTGCATATATCTTGACCATGGATGAACGACACTGTATTCGACAAGAAGTTAATGGATTGCAGCAATCCATACCATAACGGATTGCTTATTGTTAATTGCACCAGATTCCGCAGACTTGAAAATGCAGGTTCCACAATTTAATTAATTGAAACCATAGCGAACCTGTCAGTTCAACCGTCACTGTCCAACGCAAATGGAATATACACGTTGAAACAATTGTTAATATTTTATTTAATCTCCATGCTCGCCATGCTAACAAGACTTAGAATTACTGTTCCGTTTTGATTTATTAGCCATGCTGGCCGTGTGAACAAGGCATTTAGTATAAGATTTTATTAAACTTCAGTCCAATACTTTAATTGGAATATAAAATGATTTAAACGAAACAACTATGGGCTGAATCCTGCACTTTCGTAATTTTCTCTATGATGCCCTCTTTAATCGTTATATAACTTGTAAAGTTTTAATGTAAACCCTAAACACTCAACCAGGTTCAGTGACGATTTTTCCAGCATCGGTTCAGTGATGATTTTGAGATGACTGTGATGGGGGAGGAGCGAAGCCCTGAAAATGTAGCAGTTGGGGTAATTTAATGATTTATTTATTTATCATTACATTATTTTCTTTTTGTTTTTTAGAAATAAAATCAAAATATTAACATGAATACTTTTAAATCATTTCATGTTAATAACTATTCATGTTAATAAGTATTCATGTTAAGGAGATTTTACAAATTTGTTATACGCCCTCCTCTTTTTGTTTTCATGGATCTACTATAAGTGGCTGGACTATAAATTTAATATTTTTAATTAAATTTAAAGATATAACTGTAAATTATTACCAGCGTAGATCCAAATCCTAGGCTCTATCAAGAGTAGAGAGGGATCAAATCTCCAGTGGTGCAAACCTCCTTGAGTGCAATACCTGAGAAGACGTGCAAGAGGTTTGCACCTCGGGATATTTGATCCCTCTCGGCTCTTGATAGAGCCTAGGATTTGGATCTACGCTGGTTTGAAGAAAGTTGCGGGGTAGGATTTTTTAGTTCAAACTACATTATCACAACTCAATGAAGAAGTATCCAGTTGGAAGAAGTATTTTCCATTCGAGAGAACCACCTCCACCAGTGCACTATCCAAGAAGCACAAATGTATAACTAGAAGTTATAGATCCAACTCTATTCAATTACATTTCGATGTCTTGGTTAAGAACTAATTTCATTTTTTTATCTTTGCGACATATTCTCTTTATAGAATTAGTTACCTTTACATATTCAATGCCTAATGCATAAAAAAACATTAGTTCCTAATCGTTGGCCCTTCTTGTTGTGATAAATCTAGCAAATTGTCATTTAAATTGAAGTACCCTCTTGATCCAAGAAAAAAAAAACGATGGTTGAGAACATATGCAAAAAGGTGAAGCAAACTTTGAGATATTTAAATCCTAGCTGATTAGGTAGTTGCAAATGCTTCCATGAACTAACAGGGACTATAAAGAAACTATGGATAATGGAATAGAGATAGCTTGGCTAGGTGTGTATTGTCATCCAAATGGAAGAGATGGAGAAAACGTGAAGGAAGCAAACATCTACCATATTGATTGAGGTGAGCATAACATATAAAGCTAGAAGGAGATCCCGCATGCATGAAGCCTATGAACTAAAGGACAAGTGTAAACATGAGAAACATATGCTAGTGTCTGAAAAAGAATTTCAACTACAAATGGATATCTTAATGGTGGAGATATGATATGAGACATGAATGATGAAAATAAGTTAAATTTTTATTGTTAAGTTTTTTTCTAAGTAAATAAACACTTACAACATAAATAAAATAATACTAAAGAAAATAAATATGATCACATGCATGAAACAAAAATAATCATATTATAGATCATTTTATTTGATAATTTTTTCTAACATTAATAATCCATATAAACTCCCCACGATGAGTGGAAAAACGATGTCATGGGGTTCGTATGGAGTTATGTCAAATTGTCGAGGCTAACCAAACATCTAGAATGACATACAAGAAAACTAAGAGAAGGGAAGGAGCCACAACCATTCAAAGTGGGAAATGATGGAAGGTTGTGGAGATGAGAAGGGTAGTGCTTATAGGAGAATATTAGAGTTGTTGCATAACTAGAACGTTGTGATGGATACTCCTCGTTGTATGTGACCACTATGACACAAATCCAAGAAGGATCATGGGTGAGTGCACAAACATGAGGGTCTCTTTTGGCGCGTTAGATGCAATAGAAAACTGAAAAAACAGACATCCATCAACTTGCATGGATATTTTGAGACACTTACACAATGAATCTTGCAATGAGTAAAACGCAAGAAATGTAGGAAATTGAATGACCTTTCCAAATATATAATTTTTTTCTATTGAAAATGTTGTTAACTATCTGAAGTTAGATATTTTTTAACAGTCACTTTTTATTTTTTGGACAAATTATAAGGTATATGTTTTTGTGGGTGCAGCGTCTGAGTGACTAAATGATGGAATAAACTTACGAAAATCGGTATACATATAGAGAACATATAGTACTAGTGCACGACTATTTTTCCAATGATAAATACAATATTTTTAATTTTTTTATTTATTATCTAAGATATCAAACCTCGAAAACGGTACGTCAATTGTGGGTGCATCATTTGAATGTCTTAATGTAATTATTTGGAAATGGGTTTTTTATAGAATGTAGAGCTCGGTGTTCTTTAGTGCACCATATAATTTTTTTTTTAAATGGTTGAGAAATGAAAGAGATATGGACAAAACACTAACAGTGTGTTTTTTGAGTTGAGGAGTGATGATAGAAGATAAATAAGAAAAAAATAGAAAAAATAATGTATTCTTGTTAAAATTTACATATTTGGAATCTGCAAAAAAACCATATATGTTTCTAAAATCTCATAAAAAATGGAGGTGTGCAGCATAATCAGACGAACCGCTAAACACGAGCATATTGAAAATTTCGATATAATGTTGAATTTGCCATGGTTTATCATACTCCAAGGCACAGGCATGTTGAATCCAAAGCAAAGTACAAAGCAGACACATAGGCATATGAATTCCATGCAAGCATGGGTGGAGGCTTGGCCTTATCCTTTGGAGGGAATAATTTTTTGAATTTAAATACAACGCGAGCACGATTTAGTTGAAGCAAAACGTGTGCGCGTTCTAAATGAACAAAACGCGTGCGTGTTCTATATGAGCAAAATGCGTGCGTGTTTTGGGAAATCAAAATAGCATTCATTATCATCATCACAATGCTCATCTTCATCATCATCTTCATCTTCATCATCATGTTCATCTTCATCATCATGATCATCATCATTATCCTCATCACCATCATCATCCTCATCATCACCATCACCATCGTCATCTTCATCATCCTCATCATCATCATCACCATCAACATCATGAACATCATCATCACCACCATCAACATCATGAACATCATCATCACCATCATCGTCATCATCATCATGAACATCATCCTCATCATCATCATCCTCATCCTCTTCCTCATCATCATCATTATCATCATCATCATCATCATCTTCATCATCATCATCATCCTCATCATCATCATCATCATCATCATCATCGTCATCATCATCATCATCATCATCCTCATCATCATCATCATCATCATCATCATCGTCATCATCATCATCATCATCATCCTCATCATCATCATCATCATCATCATCATCGTCATCATCATCATCATCATCATCCTCATCATCATCATCATCATCATCATCATCGTCATCATCATCATCATCATCATCCTCATCATCATCATCATCATCATCATCATCTTCATCATCATCATCATCACCATGATCATCATCATCACCATCAACATCATGAACATGATCATCAGAATCGTCGCCGCCATCATCAACATCATCATCACCATCATCATCGCCATCATCATCATCATCATCATCATCATCATCACCTTCCTCATCATCATCATCATCATCATCATCAACACCATCGCCATCATCATCATCATCATCATCTTCATCATCATCATCATCATCACCATTGTCGTCGTCATCATCATCATCACCATTCCCATCATCATCTTCATCATCATCATCATCAACAACATCATCATCATCATCATCCTCATCATCATCATCATCCTCACCATCAACATCATCACCATCATCATCATCATCATCATCACCATGGACATCATCTTCATCATCTTCGTCTTCATCTT
>LPNX011124530.1:0-73684 GCA_001517045.1 Pseudotsuga menziesii
TATTTTGGTTTGATTTTATTTTGATTTGGTCTTTACCAGACTTAAAGATTTCCTTAAGCTTGGATCCCGTAGTCTAGGTCCAACTTTAGGGATAACAGGACCAATACTCCATCAAAGCGAAAGACTTCATCTGTGGAAGTGTCGATTGGTTTAAAAACCTAATTAGGGAACCTGACGCCTTTAAAGAGGGAAACATGGTGAACATTTCACCAACCATAAAGGTAAATATATCTATCATACCCATGGTAGTTGAAGATATCACTCGAAGAGTCTTTCTCCTTTGAAGAAGTCACTTCATACAAAGAAATTTTTCAGGAGTTTCATGATATTTTTGCTTGGTCATACTGAGATGCCTGGGCTTGACCCATCCATCATTGAACACCATATCCACACATGGCCTGAGGTTTCCCCTATTCTCCAAAATCAAATACCCATTCACCCATCAAAGGATCCTACCATCGAATTCAAGATCGAGAAACTGCATAAAGTAGGTTTCATTTACCCTATTGCGTATACCACTTTGGTTTCTAATCCCGTTCCCGTAAAAAAAAACAAGATACCATTCACGTATGTACTGACTTCTGTGACTTGAATTTTGCATGTCCAAAAGACAACTTCCCCACTATGTTCATTGACTAAATCATTGATGCCTGTGCTGGCCACATACTCTTTTATTTCATGGATGGTTTTTCTGGTTATAACCAAATTCGAATCCAGAAAGAGGACCAGTATAAAACTGCTTTCAAGACCTCATGGGGAATATTTGTGTATCGTGTTATGCCATTTGGCCTTACAAATGTTGGAGCCACTTTTCAGTGGGCGATGACGTTCTATGTCCATGACCTCATCCACATTATCTTGGTCTATCTATAGGATCTCATGACTTGATCTTGGAAGTGTTCCCAACAATTAGATGACTTATGGCAAGTCTTCTTACGATGTCCAAATATAACGTCTAGTTGAACCCCCTCAAGTGTATGTTTTGTGTTCCAGCTGGTTGCTTACTAGGGTTCATCATGTCTTACAAAGGGATTGCAGTGGATCCTCTGAAGGTTCAAGCCATTCTTAATATTCCCCCCCACGTACTCTGCTCCAATTTCAGAGCCTCCAAGGAAATGCCAACTTTCTTCGTCATTTTATTCCAAACTATGCAACAAAAGTCCATGGGTTCTTACTATTTCTCCATACCAACATTAATTTTGTATGGGATGAGCATGCGCAAGGTGCTTTTGAGCAATTGAAACAAGCTCTGACTTTAGATCTATTGTTGTCTCTTCTTGACTTCACCAAGGACTTTATCCTCTACGTGTTAGCATTTGAAAATGCTATCGTTGGAGTCTTGGTTCAAGAATACAATGCTTGTCAATAGCATTTGATTTATTATGTAATTCATAAAATTTCCAGACCATCTTTACGTTACTCCCACAAAGAGAAGATGGCCCTCACCATCTTCTTTTTGGTCGAGAAGCTACGTCACTATATTCTCTTGAGTCAAACTCGAGTCATGGCCGATTCCAACCTCATGCAGTATCTCTTGAGCCACCGTCTTATACAAGGTCGCACTGCTAAGTGGATTGTCATTCTCTAAGAGTACAATCTGGAATTTGTTGCCCCAAAAAGCACCAAAGCTTTGGCGCTAGCTTCCTTAATGATAGACTTCCCTTCATCATCTATCTCACCGCCTATCTCAATCAATATTCCTGAGGAATTATTATTTTTCATCTCTAAAGAAGACCCATGGTATGGGGGCATTCTCATGTACTTGCGCACATAGAAATTCATGCCATATTTCAGCTGCAAAGATTGTCATCTCATCTGACACCAAGCTGCTCGATATCTCCTCATTGGTGATGTCTTGTATTGCCATGGTATCGACACCATATTGTGCCATTGCCTCACCCACAATGAAGCCAAAAAATTCCTGAATGACCATCATAGTGGACCATATGGCGGCCACCTCTCTAGTTTGGCCACCGCCCAAAAGAACCTTCGCGTCGATTATTTCTGGCCCACCATATTTTTTGATTGCATCCACGCAATTAAACACTGCCGCAATTTCCATCTCTTTGCTCACAAAAAAAGGACACCTCCCACACTGTTACAACCTATCATCACAGTCGGTCCGTTCTTCAATTGGGCAATTGACTTCATGACATGTAATCCTACCTCATTTGACGACCATAAATACATCATTATGGCCATTGATTATTTCACCAAATGGGTTGAGGCCATGCCTACATTCAATTGTAAAGCTAATACTGTGGCGTGGTTCCTTTTTAACCACATCATCACTCATTTCGGTGTCCCCCAAGAGTTTCTCTCAGACCACAATTCTCATTTTGAGGACGTTGTTTGGACTAAGCTTTCCACCATGTTGAATTTTGAGCACCATTATTCCTCCACTTATTATCCTTAGGGCAATGGCCAAGTTGAGGCTATCAACAAGATACTCAAAACCATGCTCCAATGAATGGTGGAGAAACTCAAATCCAACTGGCACTCAATTCCTCTTGTTTTCCCTCTGGGCCATCGGACATCAACTAAAACTGCCACCACTTTTACCCCATTTCATTTAGTCCATGGTGTGGAATTGGTTCTTCCCATCGAATACAATATTTTGTCGCTCCGTCTTTTCGTCGAACTTCTCCTTGATACTTAACCATTAGAACAATGCCTACTTATGCTTGAACATAGTAATGAGGATCGTCGTGATTCTCTCCAAATAACTGAAGCAACCAAAATTCAGTCGAAGTCCCATTATGACTTCCACATTCACCCACGCACATTCAGCGAGGGGGGCCTAGTCCTCGTCTACGATCAAGCCAATGATAAGATAGGGAAATGGAAGTTTGATTCCATGTGGTATGGACAATATGTCATCCATCGATGTCCAGCATGGGGGCATGTTGTAATCTCATAGATCACATAAGGTTACCAATAATACATACTAAAACATAACTATAAATCAGATACAAGAGACAAGAACATATAGGAAAACAGATTATATTATTATAATGAGTTCATACAAGGCACAAAACTGAACTGAGTTCTTGCTTGGCTCAACAGCCTAATATATACCAGTTACAAAAAATAACTACCTGTCGGTTCGATGAACTGACACGACTGTTAGTTAAGTTGACTAATCAATCTGTTTAGTCGGCCGACCGACTTAGTCGGCTGATCGACTAGTCGGCCCATCGACTTAGTCGGTTGGCTAAGTTGGTCTTCGTCCAAGTCGACTTATGTCAGCTTGCTCCTTCTACATCTCCCCCATGAACAAACATTTCTTCGTCCCAAAGAAATAGGGAGGTACAAAAAACGAACTCTTGTGGATGCAGTCAGACTTGCTCATGCTGGGGGCTGTGCAGCCGGATGGTCGGTCTCTTTTGGACACAGACTTTGATGATAGCTGGGGCTATGATGGCCAGATGATGTTGAAAGTCGGTCCAACTCTGTAATGCCCATGTCTGAAAAGATGTCGATCCTTTCAAGTCTTACAACCTTAACGATCGATATCCACAGTAACTGGTATATATTAGGCTATTGAGCCAAGCAAGAACTCAGTTCAGTTCTGTGCCTTGTATGAACTCATTATAATAATATAATCTGTTTAGTCGGCCGACCGACTTAGTCGGCTGATCGACTAGTCGGCCCATCGACTTAGTCGGCTGGCTAAGTCGGTCTTCGTCCAAGTCGACTTATGTCGGCTTGCTCCTTCTACAGGGCATACATCCTTTCTTACTCTAATGAACACCTCTTGAAGACTCCCCGCATTGGGCTCTACCTCAAGAGGTTATATGCCTGAAGTCACTCACGATGAAGTACACTTATATCATATTTTTTCTTTTTTGTTTTGAACCGTTCTTGACATGAGTCTCATAGTTTGTTTCTTTGGTTTCTCCAGATGAATCCTACCTCAGCTCACTGCATTGGTTTCGCTGATGGTGCAAGTAGATGGTCTCCTAATATCACCTTGTTTGCGTGGGTCATTTATTCCTCGTCACATGAGTTGATCCATATGTATGGAATGTGTGTTGGTATTTCTACTAACAACCAAGTAGAGTACGATGGTGTTGTTGGTCTCCTAACCATCGCCATTCACTTAGGTATTCATTTCCTTGATGTCTTCTTAGACTCCCAGTTGCTTATCTCCTAGTTGAATAACTACTACAGGGTACGTGATTCTTGTCTCTTTAGAAAGTTCCTGCACACTAGACACTTAGTTAGACATTTTGAATCCGTTTCATTCATGCATGTTCCCAGAAGTATCAATAGTGTAGCAGACCAAATGGCTAATGACGTTCTAGAGTGGCACATCAATCATCGCATGTAGGAAATAACATGCATCATGCATCATCAAATAGCCATGCATACATATGTCATATACATCATATAGGCATCATCATAAAAGAGACTCATAAAAAACCCAAAAAAACACATAAAAAGGTGAATCCATGTGCATATATATGTGACATCATAATGTTCAGTATAAAATGACAAGCTCCACAAGCTTTCTCGGTTGATCATACACATAATACAAAAATCCCTATGCTCACAAGCATTGAGATAAGCATCACAAGATGCTAGTCGGAGTCATCCTACTCAGACTCTATATCCTCCTCATTTCCCTTGTCCTCCTCATTGTAGCTCTCCTCCTCCTCCTCCATAGGAACCTCACCCTGTGTCACTACTCTGACATACTCACCAGTGACTGTGATCCTCCTCATAAGGGAGATCCAATCTGGAGGATCCCTATAGCATGTGACGATCAAGTTGCCGTCAAGGTATTTCCACCTGTCATCAGTGCCCCCCTCTAGTAAGCACTCTACATCTAGTCATAGTGATTCCAATGTAGCACTACAACATCTCCTTTATCTGTGAATGGGCGTATTCGACCCCTCCACCCTACCCCTGTGTCGTTGATAGCCCGCTGGAGGGTGTGGTCCCACATCTGCACATGCACATGGTATTACATTAGTATCTATCATGCACATAAATTGGATACCACTAAGCTAGTAAACTATATATGAATGCAACCATAAAAATCATCATCTATACATACCATCAGGTCCCCAGTCTTGCCTTGAAGGTCGTGGCATCTATAGGTCTCCCCAGTAATCCATCCCATCATATGGATAGCCCTCTATAAGGACTGGAAGTTGCCACCACTATGTGAAGAGATCCCAGGTGAAGAAATGGCCCACCAAGCCACCTCCCTCTCTAATCATCATATCACACCAACTCCTCATGAAAGGCTTGTGAGGCCCTCCCTCACACACCATCAGATGCGGTCGTAGCGAAGGAAATCACTCAAATAAGAATGAGCACAAGAATGAGAGGAATCAAAAAACCCCTCCTACTAAGATAGAATGGTTATGCCCACACCGAACCCTCATTCAAGTACATCTAGGACCACCCATAGTAGGTGCCCCTCATCACACTCTCCACCATATAGAGATAACCACCTAGGATCTTATGCATTCCTATTGATCCTAGTATACGTAACACCATCACTGCCACTGCTCGAGTATGAAGACTCTCGATATTGCACACCAGTATGTAAGACATGTGCACAAAAGCTAAGGCATAACAATGCCTCGAACATAGGTCATCCATGGACACCCCCATTTGGAGATTTGGTGTCATGTGGTCGATCACGCCCAGTACCGAGAGGTCTGTTAGAAAGTACACATCATGGAGGGTGATCTCTATCTACTCACCTTGGATCATGAAGCACTTTGCCTCCCGATCCCAAAATCTCACGAGCTTGTCGAGCAATAGCTTTGCTCAATGCATCAATGAGATCTGGAAAAACTTCCATAGTCCATAACGAGTGAGAAAATCCTTAACCATTTTTTATAGCTCAAAATGACACATCTCTTCCTGTGACCACTTTCCCATGATTTCATCGCATGTCGACACTTCCATGACGACACTTCATGAAAGTCACTAAAATTCACTAAACAAACACCTAACTTGGAGGACCTATATCTGGAGTTCTGTAACTTTGTTTGATCACTTATCTGCACCATGGGAAAGGTATTTGAGTTAGCTAAAAATTTTCAGAAGACACCAAAGTCTGAAAATGCCCAAAAGGACCCTAAACATGATACTTTTGATGTACATGCAAGTTTCCTTAAGGAAGCCCATGTGTTGCACACGACTTGCTTTATATAATCCTCGCGTGTGTCGTAAATACATGACTATTTACATTGCAACCCGTGTGTACCTCCTGCACATGCGACTGTTGTTTTTGTAACCAGCGTGTTCGTTCGGTAGATGTCAAAAAAAGAAGTTTCTCGAAATTTGGGTAGTTTGGGTGGTTATGTAATTGACTCCTTCAGTTGTAACTGATCCTATCCTTGCCCCTAACTCTTCATAACACTATATAAGAGAGGGAGACTTGAACTTTCGCATTGTCATGATGGATGAATTGGGACTCTCTTTTCCCATACCTTTTCCCTAGAAGCTTTCTCCTTGTGTTCAGAGATTGGAGGTTGAGTTCCTTGGAGAAGAGCAGCAACAGAATCATATCAAGGTTTCGTGAGGTGCCCAACTTGAAGATAAGGTATATTTGTACTTGTTTTCAAGATTAATAAAGATGTGATGTCCTTCTTACTCCCAAATCATTGTTCAATGTGTGATTGAATTTATGTTTATGATCAAATGTTTATGTTAATCAGAATAGTTTCTCATATTGTTTTGATTATCATTACTTTATATGTGGTCATATTGGTTTGAGGAAGGTATAATTCATTTTGCAGGTCTCTTCGAGCAAGAGGAGTGAGAGGAGCAAGAAGAGTATTGAAGGGCTTCTTGGATCAGCCTTCGTTTGTTAAGGTATGAACCATTCTAATCTCTGAATCTTGTTTATATTTACTTGTAGAACCATTTTCATCCACCTTTCAACCCCAATATGTTGATGGCCTCTTAAACCAAAGCCATAGGAAAATTTCCTCTACAACACCGTTGGATCATCATTTACCTCCCCTCCGAGTTCCCCAATGTCTCTCTTTCTCCACACAACTTGAGGCATCCTGCACATACAAACAACCCCTGTCAGGCTCAGTCATGCAAACAAAACTCATTTTGGGTTAGGTTGCACCTATTTGGATTTGTTGTGAGACCCAAGACACTAAAAAGGGATGAACATGTACAACTGGGTCGCTCTTATATTTTAAACAGGTGCGACCTGGGTTGTGCCTATCTCCTCAACGAGTACGATCAGGTCGCACATGTCTCCTCAACAGGTGTGACCGGGTCACACCTGTCTCCCTGATAGGTGTGATCAGGTTGCGCCTGTCTCCCCGAAAGGTGTGACCGGGTCATGCCTGTCTTCCCGATAAGAGCGACCCGGGTCACTCATTTTCCCTCAAAAATGTGACTTGACCTCGAGAACCCTTCGGGCTCGGCTAAGGTCCCTAGAGTGAGAAAAATAAAAAAACTATTCCACTAAAAAAGACGGGTTTGATGAGAGCTATTACCTGCAAGTCATAGATTAGGAAATCATTGGTCCAATAGGAAGAAAGCAACAGTTGGGTTCTGGGGTCCTCCACTCCAACTCAACATTGACCAGTAAAAATGACACATGTCATGTAGTCCCCCCTATTTATAGGCCTCCATTTGGTCTAGTTTTTTTTTCTGTGCGCCACAGAGTCATATTGCGTCTGTTTGTCACGTCGTTCACACTATCAGGTTCAATTTTTTGCTCTCTGTATTTTGACGAGATCCTCATCTTATGCTCTAGTTATTATTTTTTGGTCCATTTGCTGGAAGTCACCTCAATTTTCATGCCATCACAAGAATAACCCCCCACACGTACTGGCATGTTCACGAGCCATCCTCACCATCCACACTGCACAGTTGGACTTATTTTAATGACATCCATTGTTCCACAAGGATGCCCCATCAAGTGTTCCACTGTTCTTCCTATCATCCATGTTCACAACATAACCTCTATCGAATCATCGAACACTTCCTCCTTGCTTGACTAACCATTACTGAGTTTCTGTTAATATCTTTTCTGACTCCTAAAAGAATGAAAATATTCTCGAACACGCTTGCATCCTTTCACACTCATTAAAGTATTTGAAAGGGCGTCTATGTGGCCTCCTTTATCTCCTTTTTTGGACTACGTAGACTCTCTAAAGAAAAGGACCACACTGGCATCTTCAAGCTAGGAATGTTTCCCTTTGTATCATTTTATGCTTTGTCAGACATTGGGACCATAACTTACGAAAAATCTCATTATGTCTTGTCTTTGAGCTCTTTAACATCCCTCTCATCAAGAAAAGATCATCGAGAAATATTGGTTTTGTTCATGCTCATAAAAGTATTTGAATGACCATCTAGTCAGTATAGGTTTAACATTTTTTGACCTGGTTGGACTACGTGCGGTAAAGAAGTATCTCTTCCCCTGTGGTTGGGAGAGCTCTTCTTTGTACACTTTTATCCTTTTTCAGACTTAGGAAATTACCATACAAAAAAGAGACCAGACTGGAGTCTTCTTCCTGTTTTCAAACTCTTTAAAAATTAAAACACCATCGAGCATTTACCTTCTCGATCTCGGTAAAAATCCAGGAGATAGTATCATATTAAGCTTACTTTCCCCCATTGGGTCTCCTTTGTTCATAGTACTCTGCGATGAGTCTCCCTTGGATCCCTGGATATCACTATTCCAGTTACTCCCCCAAGTATTTCCCCATGTATTTATCTTCCTGGTTTTCCAGTTCTAATCCCTTTCCCATGAGTCAGTTTCATTTTCTTCCAGGTCATCCCTACCATCTTACTTTGAACAAAAAAAGTTTGAGTCCCATGTACTCCCCTATCCCATTCCCCCATTCTCTGTGGCAGTCCCCTGATTGTTCCACTAGTTATCCCCCTCACACTTCTATCAAGGAAACATCATTTCCATCTTAGTTGCAGGTCTCCCTCTGTTGATGTCAACACATCTATTCCAGAGGATAGACCTAGAAGTCCCTATATCTTGGTTTCATCCACCTCATTGATGAGTTCCTTGGACCACTTGAAAGGAGTCATTAGTTCCTTTCGGGTTGGTTGTGTCTCACGTGCTCGACTTCAACTACATCATCGCATCGTTGAGATTCATACATGGTATTTGTTCATTCATTATTTGGTCGAAAACCCCAGTTTTGACCTAACTCTAGAACATTGGTGAGTCTATTTGTGGGACCCATACAGTCTCATGTCCCTTGTTATTTCTGGGCTACGTTGGTGATAGTGTTCGAAATCCCATTAGTGTCATGCTTCTGTGTATCTCCAGTACTTGATGTTGTATATTGTACCACAGAGACTCTGACTCTTAGTCATCGAGTCCATCTAGTTATGTACACCTCCATATATAGAAGAGCATCAGTTGTGATGATATTGCATTCTATGAGAATGTCATTGTTCCTATGTATCAGTTATTTAGATCTACATTTGTATTCAGCCTCCCATTGAGGCCACCATTATGTATCACGAGTTGTATATGTATTGATCGGATCCCACTATTTGATCCTTGATTCCTATTATTTATTTTTTGAGACATTGTTACGAGCATGGGTTTGTAGTTCTTGTCCATATACATGTCTGAGATTATATGTACTTCATCCATTTTTTAGAAGTAATAAAAAACCAAAATCCACCGTAGTTCGAACAAAGAGACTCCACTTCTTCATGGTCCTCTCCGGTCTCTCCACCATTATCACCATTTTCCCACAATCTTATGATGTCTATCGGCCATACGATGGGCTCCTTCCCTCACACATCATGAGGAAATATGTTAACACAAAAAATTGTTCACCTAGCTCTCCATAGTCGAAACCATAATCAAACATTGTGTTCCCACCATTGTTTCCTCCATTTTGACCTTCACAATTGTATTTCCACTAAAAATCGTCCAAAACATAAATGAAGGGATGATGAGCATTTATTGTGATTTATCCCCACTCTCTCCAAAATAGGGTCAAAACCCTAAAAATGAGAATGGGTTAAAAAAACCATAGATAAATACCATGGACAATAAAATACCATGGGTCAAAAACCATAGAACCATACTATAAATACATTTTGAAGGGTTCCTCCAAAACACTTTTTGCCATTTGCTCTGAGTCACACTATACAATTTTTCTGCCATTATTCCCATATTTTTCCATGCCATTCCCCACGGTGTACGTTGAGTTCAATCCGTACCCATTTGGATCCATTCCCCCATTTGACAACTATTCGTGGAACAGACATGAGACCCAAACCGTGGAGTTGCAGGACCATTTTCTAGGATGGCTGTGGTAGCCCACTTTCATAAAATGTATTTTTTGTTCTTGTTATGCATTAGTTAGTAGTAAATATTTGAAAAACCCTAAAAATATTTTCTATTGTTGTCTCGTTTCTTTTTGTTATTGTTGAAATATACCCTATGACCTGCATTGTCTAGGGTTGGTGCTTTTGCACGTAGTAGGGAAGAAATCCCCACTACAAATTCCCCCACCCAAATGCAGAAATATGGCTCTAGCAGTTACCCAATAGAAAGATATCTCGGGTGAGACTGCATCTACATTGTAGGTACCGTCGACTGAACCTTGCTATGTCGGGATGATATCTTGGGCTTTGTTGCGTGCAAGGGAAGGGACTGAACCTTAGAAATGGCAACACATGCCACTGATTTTGTGTTGGAATGGAAAGTACAGCTTTGATGGTATCCATCCTTACTACAGGAGCAAATGTTTCATCATAATATACACAATATTGTTGTGCATATCCTTTGGAAACCAACCTTGACTTGTGCGTTTCTAACTCTCCTTTTTCATTCAGATTGGTCTTATAGACCCATTTGACTCCAATCCTAGTTTTGTCTGTTGGTATATCAATAAGATCCCAAGCCTGATTCTTCTGAATAGCATCAATCTCTTCATTCATTTCTTGTACCCATTGTGCATCCTTTACTGCTTCATCGAAAGGTGTCGGATGAAAGGACATTTTAATGGTGATGTTAATCTCCTATGTTTCTATAACTCCTTGGACAACTTATTCTCCTTGGGTTGGAGATACAAGCAATTGTTGATTTCCTTTCCTCTCTACCCTCCACACTCTTATCCTAGCTATGTGGTTTCTAGGGTGAATATCTAGACGAATTCTTCAACACTTTTCTTCACATTGTTCACTCAACTTATAGTAGTGGAAACAATTATTGACATTGGATGGACAACTCTACATGTTTGGATTCTCCATGCAAGTTTAAATTTGATGTTAGTTTGAGGAATTCCTCTTCCATTCCTCCTATGAAACTAATATGGCCCTTAGCATGTGGCTTGATTCTCCCGCCAATATTCCACGCAATTTATTTTCTTCCATGACAATGACAAAGAGGGACACCTTACCTTCCGGTGAAAAATAATATCCATTGGCTAATTTTCCATTTCTTTTTCCATGTATTTTAAAAATGATTCACCCAAATTACATGAGACAAAAATATAATTTTAGTCTAAACATCACCAAATTGTCTAGAAACTATATAAAATCCTTACAGATTTAAATTTTTTTACAAAAACACGGCCAAACGTTTTATTGTTGGAAATATAAGAATTAGTAAAATTTGCCAACCTTTTTACACTTTAAGAAAAGTATGGATCCTTAAAATTTTCCTTGATGTGTACATCTTGTCCTTATTCTTCTTGCTCCCATTGATATTAGAAATGGTTTAAATATAATGAACTTACCAAATTTATCACAGTTAAGGTGTTGGCTTTGACAATGGCAATGGCAATGGAAGGTAGCTTTCTTCCTTGGTTTCTTGGACAACTACTTGTAGCTTCACCAAGGATTCTTCCTTCTCTACCAACTCTTTTCATAATGAATATTTATTAAGTGGACATGTCTTCTTCCTAGATATCCATATGAATTACCTTCTCTCCCAATTTCACTAGTTAAACATTACTTTTGTAGCAATTTTCGATAACCACAATCACAAAGCATTTACATTAATAAAATTTATTCTAATGACCTTGGTGATACATCTTGACCTTCTCCTTCAAGTTCTTGTTCTTCTCTTGATCTTGAGCATTTATGACATGTAAGTCTTTCAAACTTCTTATGTTTGTTAAACACATGTTAGGTCTATAATTCTATGAAAATGAACAAGAAACTTATAGCACACTTGCTTGACCAACATGGATACCTTGTAGAATTAAACTTGTATTCTCTATATCTTTATCTTATGGAAAGGCCTCTATCTTTTTGAATGGTTAGAGAGCCTCTACTTACCATTAAATTCCAAGTGCAACTAATCTATAACATTATTCATGATTAGCGATATAACATGTTCTCCTAGAAAAACATGCACATAAATAATTGCGATCTAATAATGCATTAATAATAAAGGCTTTGCAATATTTCTATTACTGAAATTTTTTTCTTCAAACTTCTCAAGGTTCTTCACACAATAACACCATCATGATTCAATGTACTTCTTTATTTATCATGTATTTGTACATCAAGTATGTGGTATTTACAACCATAAAAGGGGAGTGGGGATAGTTTCAAAAAGAAACTTCTTTTTAAATGCCACATCACAAGGTTTGGTGATTTACAATTATTTTGAACATCAAAATAAGCTTTCCACACTTCATTAATCCTTTTATAAATGCTATACTTCCAATTGAACTTGTGATGAACAATTCCTAAATATTCATAACTTTTGTTTTGTCATACTCATTTTAGACCACCACAAATCCATTAGAATTGTTAATTGTTTATCCACATAAAAAAGACACCTTGCCATGACAACTGATAATTATTATAACATTTTAAAATTTTATATATCAATTACACATAAATTAATTTTTTAATAATAATATATGCTAAATATTATTAACATGATAATATATACATTATCATGAGTAATATCAATATTATGATATGTAAATTATCAGCATAAACACATTAATTATATCAATATAAGATCATCCTAAACAAATTAATACGTATATTTTTATTGAGAACACATTAATGTGATTATTATTGACCTATCTAACAATATCAATATTAATACGTCTGTACTCTTATTATTATGTTATTTGCTGCACAATTTATCTGTTAGAACTCTGACGAGTGAGAATTATCAATAGCAAGTTAATTCGAGTAGTCGATTCTCAGCCCATTCATTTAACGTTGTTTTTGCAATGCAATGACATCTGAGTGTGGTGGAGGGTATAATCGCTATCGTCCCGTGTGTCACTTAAATTAATGGCATGTGGCATACTGAAATGCTTCTGTAAAGCTCCCCATAAGATCCAATCATAGTCTTTTTGTTTTCTCGTAACATCTGCATAAATCGTGAAGGATTTTGTTCTGTTCTGTCCAGTATGGCAGACTGCTGTAATACTGTTCTAAGAAACAGCAATACTGTTAATAAATACATTTCAGAGGGTAGGTGTGGCTCCAGAGCTGAAGGCGATTGATTACCATCTAACTTTCACAATCATAGGAAAACCCTCTTGGGATGCGGGAAGATTTCTCCACGTTGAGAAAATTCCAATCTGCTAATTTGTGTTGGGAGTGGGAACACGGGAAGCTAGAATTTTCAGGCCCTTCTTCTCTCGCCAAAGATTTACCGCAGTAAACTTTTTGAGCTAGGAGAAGAAAAATGTATTTTCTATATATACTCAACGGCCACAAGAAAGAAAGAGGACCATGAGCTTGTCCGTCGAATCCCAGAGTAGATCATCATTAACTCTGGAGTTACAGAAGAAAGATATCCAACATGGCCGGTAGATCTCCTTGCTGCTCTTCTAAAAGAGCCATCAGTCGCGGGGCCTGGAGCACCAAGGAGGATATGATTCTGTCAGAATATATTCGAATTCATGGGGAGGGTAGATGGACCAAACTTTCTCAAAATACAGGTGACTCTCACTAAGTCTCTAATAGTTGTAATATCTATTTTTGCTTTGAAATTTTATGTAGTGTATAATTTTGGATGGTATTCATCTCCAGTGTTGAAGATGTAAGAAGCTTAAGTCTGCAATCATGCTGCTTTGCAGGCCTTAAGCGGTGTGGGAAGAGTTGTAGATTACGTTGGCTAAATCATCTTCGTCCGGACATTAAACGCGGCGAAATTTCCCCTGAGGAGGATGACCTTATTATTCGAATGCATAACCTACTCGGCAATAGGTATGTCGACGATCTCTCAAGATTTTATTCATGCAGTAGATTAAATGAATTCCCATGTGTGTCTAGAAAAATAGGAATTATTGACATAGTAAGGATATCATTCGCATGCATGCAGGTGGTCGCTGATAGCAGGACGACTTCCTGGGCGAACCGACAACGAAATCAAGAACTACTGGAATACTCGTCTCAGCAAGAAGATGGAAATGAAAGAATCTGAACGCTGCAAGAAACAGATTCTCAAGATAGGAGGGTCAGCATTTCCCTGTCGCTTACAAGATAAAGTGTTCAAACCCACCCCAGTGAAAATTACAACGGTGGTGAGACACTACGACATGGTAAGACCGAACAGCTGCAATAGTTATGGCGTTAATCATAGTTCACATGAACCTGCCTTCAAACTGTCTGATGCTAAAGAAACTGTAACGAATCCCTCCAAGTCTGAGAGCTGTGACCTACTTGTGGAAAAGTCGTTAACAAATGTTGCAGATGTTAATGGTGTCCCAACAGAAGTTAAAAGTTCTGCCTGTTCTCTTGGCAGTTCAGCAGACCAGCAATCGCCACATTCCAATAATTTTGCAGCTACGTCTTTAGCACAGAATTTACCGGATTTTAACGAGCTATCATCTCCTTGCTGCAATCTGTTCTTGTCTCCATCCAACTATTCATTAACAGAATTTGGATTCAAAGAATTATACAAGAGACAGACTTCATTGGCCATAGAGACCACTGGGTTTGAAGATTTATGTTCTTATCATAGCAACATACAGTTTCACACTTTCAAATGATCAAGGAATGGAAAATTTTTAGTGTAACACATAACAACGAGTAGATTGAGTTCTCAAACTCGTCTATTCATGGTAGGTGAGTTTGTCACTGTTCGAATCCAAAAGACAAATGTAAAGAATGGAGATACAGAATCCTAAGAAACCTACCGTGTAATATTTCATGAGGGACATGATCAATATAATTTCAATTTTGTAGGTTTAATCACCGCACTTTATAGATTTCGCTAAGCGATTTCAAATATGATCTTTATGCTAAAATGTAAAGCAAATTTGTCATGGTGTGGGAATTCTTCGTAGCTTTCGAAGTTTAAACATTTATTATCAAAACAAAGTTAACTGTAGAAATCGCAACAAAACAAGAATAACTGTAGAAATCGCAACAAACTAAATTGTGTCGAATATAATATATAGAGCAAGATTTAAGTGACGAAATCAAGGTCAAGCACAAACTATGAATGTTATCACTCGCAACCACTTTATGAAAATTTCCTGTTTTATGATATATAGACCAAGATTTAAGTGACGAAATCAAGATTAAGCACAAACCATGAATGTTATTACTCGCAACTACTTTATGAAATTTCCTGTTTTAATGTACTAGAACAAATTTTAAGCATCTCTTTATGAACATTGATTGTACATGCATTGGATGTACTTTGTACCATTTTATGAAAATTTATTGTACATGCATCGGATGCCCTTAAGCAAATTTACTGTACCTAAGCAATGTAGGATGTGAGTTCGACATGTAAAATTACTAATTATTCATTGTTCTCAATTATTTTCAAATCATGACTAATATTCATTGTTCTCAATTATTTTATTTGAATTAATTCATTTTGGATTTAAGAAATGTGGATATATAAGATAATTAAAAATTGAAAACTCATATTTTTATTATAAAGTGTGAGGAAAAGTTTACTAAAAGATTTTATTCTTATTCATGCTTGAAAAATAACGAGTTTAATAAAAACGGATTAACTATTTTATATTTTTCTTATTTCTGAAAGTGATATATTTATGAAATGTAAAAGAAAATGCAAAAAAGGATGTTACATTTCTTATTAGTTTTAAATTAATTTAAATAATTGATCATTTTTAAGAATGATTTGTTAAATTTTATTTTATTATTATTTAAATTTAAAATAGTATTATAGAAATAAATTCAGTATTTTTAAATATTATTGTTGCACTCAAATCAAAATAAGATTGTCCAATCACAATGACTTATATTTATAGTTTTATATTTAAAAACAATAAAAAATTAAAATCAAAATAATCAATTATTTAAACTATTTTTATATAGGCTACACTAAGCCATGCATAAAGAGCAATACTATTTACACTTTGGTTAAATGGTATTTCTTAGAAATAATAAGTGTGACTTATTTTGTTGCTTTGTGGATTTTAGAAAATCTTTTGTTACAGTGCCTAGAAATAATGTAATGTGGTTTTTTCGAAATTTTATTAAAATGACCAATTTTTCATTTTTTCTCCTATTTTGACCTTAGACTATTTTTGGTGTCTAGGTCTCCAAATTGACCCAAATGCTCCCAAATATTCTGAGAACGTGTATGAATGATATTAAGACTTGAATATGATGTTCACGGATGAATTATAACCCTCCAATTACTTCTGCAAACTTGTTTAATATTCTGGCCAAAGTAGGAGTCTTTACTAGCAATTTGGGATTTCAATTCCCCTTGGGTAATGCTGAAAATGGCTTCTCAAATGCTCCCAAACCCACTCGAGTCTCTAAACAGAGGCAGAGGATGTTTAAGGGACATTGTTAAGGTCTCATATGCATCATAATTTAGTTTATACAGGTTGTTATGACCCTCTATCAAACAACTACAAAATCACTAATTCGGCCCTTTGGGAAATGACACCAAATCTTCTCCAAATACAATTAAACTGAGTAAGATGACTTCAAATGCTGAAGTGTTGAACATGAAACTTGTAATGCTCATAAATGAGAGTCCATTCATCATAAATATATCAGAGAGGCATTCTCTCATTCAAAATAATTAGCATTACCATGGCATACAACAATATAGTGGGGAAATGGTAATTGTTTGCTCATTAATATTATCTTTTACATACAACCCTTTGGTATTGCGACATGAGACTTTCTGAGAATGAAGAACATATAACATATTAAACTTATTGCAATTAGAAATGTACCATGAAAAGCTTGAAATCGTCAGCATTCAATGGAATACATCAATCTAGTGGGGAAATGGTCATTGTTTGCTCATTAATAATCACTTTTACATTCAACCATTTGATATTTCGACCTGATACTATCTGAGAATGAAGAAAACAACATCTTCAACTTATTCCAATCATAAATGGATCAAGAGAAGCTCTCCCAAAGAGTACAATATCTCACCCAAAGCGCAATCTCTCCATGAACAAGAATGTGCAATAAAATCTGGAAATGGTTGAGAGAAAGTGTTGCACTAGAAGGAACCACAAGCTTCCCTATAGCTTACACCTGCAAATAAAAACTCCATTAAATCTCGATGAAAGACTTGAGTGGACTCTCCAAACACCAAATTGGATGGGAATCTTTCACTCTCAAAATTGGCTAAGGAAAGAAACTAGTCATCCACTAGCTCTCTTAATTCACAATGCAAATTTCCCCAATGATCAAAATATCCCTTCATTATTTGTTATTGAAATTTATAAAGTTTCCAAGCTCTCTATGGGTTAAATTCCTTCCAAGAGATGCATTCTAACTCTAGTTGGGAAGATATTCCAAGCAATGTCACTTGTACAACAATTCCTAGTCTCCCACTTCCACCAAATCACATGTGGAAGCATCTTAGCTGCCCTAACTCCCTTAAGTGCCCTCTTGGAGCTATGTTTAGCCATGACATGTCATATACGTCATATGTCAACCTTCAGATCTGATTTGTGTCATAGGTGTCATATCATATTCATCATTATTGTCATAGAGCTAGGGAATATAGTCCAAGTGTCTCACTAGCTCCAAACTGCTTCTTCCTCTTCCATGGGAGTTACTCTTACACTCCAATTTGACCTTAATTGATTCATACGAAGTATATTGACCTTCCAACTCATCCAAATACCCTTGGGCTTCTTATGGCTTCGAAATGACAAGAGGAGGATGCCATGTGGCACAGAAAATATAGCTTGTGTGGGTACCACATCCTCCATGTGTCTTCCTGATCAATTGGCAATTTGATTTTTCCTTGTATCTATTTATTTAGATCCTTTATTAAATATTTATGTCATTCTAATTTTCAAACATCATATATTTTCCCCTTATTCCAAATTCCAAAGCTTCCACCCCCAACCTAGGAAACTAGTAATTTTCCTCCTTGGAAAATATTTGAACCTTACCATCAATTTGAAAAAGTCTCATGAATATGAAAAATGTGATTAGGCCATTGTGACCCAATGCAAAATTTGGGACATGACAAATACTCCCTTCCCAATTTTCATTAGAGGAATTTTGGGGTCTAAAATGGGCCTCCTAAGGAAAATAATAAAATAATAGTTAAAATAATAAAATAATATTGATTAATTTTGGAGGAAGAAAGAAAAAAACTACTTTTTGTGTTCATATTTTCGACATATCTCCCTATGTTTTTACTCAAATTTCGATCGGGAGAGCTCATTGGATGCGGAATTTGATTCCACATCCAACGAGTACCCACACTGCATACTTTTGACGGACCCTGCTACACCAAAAACAAGAAATACCTGAAAAAATGTGATGATGATGTCATCATCACATTTTTTCAGGTATTTCTTGTTTTTGGGGTAGCGGGGTCCGTCAAAAGTATGTAGTGTGGGTACTCGTTGTATGCGGAATCAAATTCCGCATCCAACGAGCTCTCCCGATTTAAATTTGAGTAATACCACAATGAGATATGTCAAAAATACGAACAAAAAAAGTAGTTTTTTTTAATGACAAATACGTCAATTCAACCATTATGGTTGACTTATTTTATTGAAATTCTATTGGTTCTTGAATTCCAACTCACAAAAACTTATTTTGGCACGTTTTCTTATAAGGCCCATTTTAGACCCCAAATTTCCTCTAATGGCTTGTCCTCAAGCAATTTCAAACATGGGTGTTGAAGAACCTCCTTTCTGTATGATTCTTTGAAGTTGCCACTGAGTTTCCAAACTTTGAATCTTTGAGATTCCATGAATATTTTAGAGAGGAACCACCATGCTTGTTGCTGCATTACTTTGATTAAAAGTACTTTTTTAAGTGGGGAATCCATCTCCCATACTGTTTTTTTCCCAAAAAAAATTGAAATCAATGGGACTAAGAACTATCCCAAGCTCCCATTGCTTGTATTGCACTCCAACAATCAAGAGTGCTCTCCAACCCATACCCTTAGGAAAGAGAATTCTGGGATCCCATTTTCTTGTATGCATTTTTCCAAACATCATGAGTACATAATATATATCATCAATGTACATAACAACATAATAAAAAAGTACATCAAGGAGGTGCCTCATCAAAAAGCGCATACAAGCTTCAAGTGACCAATCAAATCTACTCCAATGACATAGGTGAGGATCCCATGACCTATAATGTTGCTCCAAAAGAATGTAATATGCATCAAAATAATAATCAGCCATTTGTTCTTTCATCCAAGAAGTGAATGAAGAACCTCCACCAAAATCTGAACCAAATAAGGAGCAAAGAAAACATGAAGAATTCAAGTGAATCAAATAAGTCTCATCAATATGCCCATGAATATGCATATCATCATGAAATAATAGAGGATGCTGCTGCCAATAAAAATGTTCCTCAATAATATATCTCTTATCCCAAGTGTGGGATTAAGTTCCTCCAACATCAAATGTACTAGGCAAGGAGCAAGGAAAATCATGAGTCTCCAAGTGACTCAAGTGAACATCATAGGTGCACCCATGTAGAAATTTGTATCATCATAATGTAACAAAGGATGCTACTGCAATTGTAAAGAATATGGTTCTCTAATCATGTCATCATCAAAAGGAGAGACAGAAAGTCCATACACTTCATGTGGCACCATAAAAAAGAAACCTTTCACCCATACTTCATTAGGATGAATGATGCAAAATTTGGATGTGTAGGATGTAGGAGAAAGAAGCAACTCACCCAAATGATACGAAAGTGAAAAATTGTAATCATGTGAAGGATACATAGGGGTATGAGTATGCACCTCACTTAAAAATACAAATATTTCCTCATGGTTTGGTTCCAAGGTAGTGGAATCATGCGCTTCTTCAAAAATTGTGAACCCATCTTCAAGGGGAAAGTCAGGTTCCTCTTCCACCACAACTAGTTATTGGTTCTCATCAAGCTCATATTCAAGTAAATCAAGAACCTACAATTGTCCATGTTTCTCATGATCCAACATGTCATGAGGATCCTCCAAGCAATCTACCATATGACAAGTTGAAATATAGGAGGAAGAAAAAGTATCTTACAACCTTTTTGAAAGTTTCTCATTTTGATTTTTGAGATTATGAATATCCTCAGTACTATTCAAGTATTCTTAATGTAACCATTCATTAAGCTCAAACAAATTATTTCTATAAAAAATCAAAGACATGAAATTACCTTCAATGTTGCACATTGCTCTTTGAATCTTTTCCATGTCTTAAAGGAAGGATGGATAATCCAATGAAGAAATTTTCCAACAAGAATTTGAAACCAATGATTTAGTATCATGGAGTATGCTAAGGAACTATTGGATCTTCTTTTCATTCATATTCAAGGACCCTTCAAGAAAATGAGGCTCTTGCAATTGAACCTCCTCATCTTCTTCCTTCTTGCTTGGACCAAATTCATGAAGCTCAAGTGGTGATGGGGATGTTGATCTTGTTTATTCTTCAACTGCTACAAGGTCTTAATTTTCATGTTTAATGGAATTTTGGCTTGCAGCAACACTTTCAAAAGTGATCTCTATGTCACCAACATAGATGTGTGAGAACCCATCAGTAGGTACTCCTTCATAGTTCAAGCATCCATCATTAGATGCTCTTTGTTTCATTTCCAAGGTAGGATGTGTCTCAAAATGATCTTCAATATTTTCAATAAAAAATTCTTCATACTCATGTGATGTCTCTTCATATTTTTCAGAGTCACTTGGGAGTGACTTTTGATCCTCATAATGTAATTATTTTTTTGTTTCACCACCCATAGAAATTGGTGGCTCCTTGGTCTTCTCCATACTTATGCATTGCTGATTATTCCTTAATCAATTCACATTTGAATTATTTTTCCTAAATTCATTCAACCAATCATAAAAGTATTCAAAATGAATGGTATTATGTGTCTCTCCATGATGGAAACTTCTACTACCCCCTTCTGCCAGCTTGCCCCTAAGTTGGCTAGCTATCAACTCGAATCCTTTCGTAAGCTATTAGGTCATGTTATTTTTTATGTCATCAAATACATTTTTCATGATTTTTATATGCTCATCACTATCATATGAGGTTCCCTTTTCATCCCTAGTCATAGTTTCCTAAAAAAAAGCCTTTTTCTCCTACTTTTTTTTCCTCTTCAACAAAAGCACTTTTGGTTTCAATACTAATGGTGGTCCCTGAATTATTGTCATAATAAATATAATACCAAATAATGTGAAAATATAATGCTCTGATACCACTCTAATGTCCCTTTTTCAAAATTTTATTTTAATGACCAATTTTCACTTTTTCTCCTATTTCGACCTTTGACTAGTTTTGATGTCTAGGTCTGAAAATTGACCCAAATGCTCCAAAATATTCTGAGAAGGTGTATGAATGATATTAATAATTGCATATTATGTTTAGGGATGATTTATTACCCTCCAATTACTTCTACAAACTTGTTTAATATTCTAGCCAAAGTAGGAGCCTTTACTAGCAAATTGGGATTCCAATTCCCCCTGTGTAAATGCTAAAAATGGCTTCTCAAATGCTCCCAAACCCACTCGAATTTATGAAAATATGAAGAGGATATTTAAGGGAAATTTTTAAGGTCTCATATGCATCATTATTCAGTTTATACAGGTTGTTATGACCCTCTCCCAAACAACTACAAAATCACTAATTCGAACCTTGGAGAAATGGCACCAAATCTTCTCCAAATGTAATTAAACTGAGTAAAATGACTTCAAATGCTGAAGTGATAAAAATGAAACTTGTAATACTCATAAATTACATTCCATTCATCATAAATATTTTAAATATACATTCTCTCATTTGAGATAATCGACATTACCATGGCATACAACAATATAGTGGGGAAATGGTAATTGTTTGCTCATTAATATTCACTTTTACATATAACCCTTTGGTATTTTGACCTAAGACTTTATAAGTATGAATAAAAGATCATATTAAATGTATTAGAATTATAAATGTACCATGATAATATCGAAATCATCAGCATTCAATGGCATACATCAATCTAGTGGGGAAATGGTCATTGTTTGCTCATTAATAATCACTTTTACATTCAACCATTTGATATTTAGACCTAATACTTTTTGAGAATGAATAAAATATAATATTAAATGTATTCCAATAAAAAATGGATCAAGAGAGGATCTCCCAAAGTGAAATCCCTCCATGAGCAAGAATGTGCAATAAAAACTGGAAATGGTTGAGAGAAAGTGTTGCACTAGAAGGAACCATGAGCTTCCCTGTTTCTTACACCTACAAATAAAAAATCCATTAAAGCTCTATGAAATACCTGAGTGGCCTCTCCAAACACCAACTTGGATGGGAATGTTTCACCCTCGAAATTGGCTAAGGCAAAAAACTAGTCATCCACTAGCTCTCTCAGTTCACAAATGCAAATTTCTCAAATGATAAAAATCTCTCTTCATTATTTGTTCTTGACATTTATAAAGTTTCCAAGCTCTCTATGGGTTGAATGCCTTCCAAGAGATGAATTTCAACTCTAGTTGGGAAGATATTTCAAAGAAATCCACTAGTACAACAATTCATAGTCTCCCACTTCTACCAAATCACATGTGGAAGCATCTTAGCTCCCCTAACTCCATTGAGAACCCTCTTGGAGATATTTTTGGCCTTGACATGTCATATATGTCACATGGAAGCTTCAAGTGTTATTTTTTCCATAGGTGTCATAGCATCTTTATCATTATTGCCATAGAGCTAGAGAATCTAGTCCAAGTGTCTCACTAGCTCCAAAATTCCTCTTCCTCTTCCATGCGAGTTACTCTTCCACTCCAATTCGACCTTAATTGATTCATGAAAAGTATATTAACCTTCCAACTCATCCCAAGGTCCTTGGGATTCTTATGTATTCGAAATGACAAGACGAGGTTTCCATGTGGCATATAAAATCTAGTTTGTGTGGGTCCCACATCCTCAATGTGTCTTCATGATCAATTGCCACTTTGATTTTCCATTTTTTTATTTTTTTAGATATTTTATTAAATATCTATTCCATTCTAATGTTCTAAAATCATTTATCGTCCCCCTTCTTCCAAATACCAAAGCTTCCACCCCCAACCTAGGAAACTAGTAATTTTCCTCCTTGGCAATTTTTTGACCCTTATCATCAATTTGACAAACTCTCATGAATATGGAAAATGTCATTAGGCCATTTGTCACATACCCCAAATTGAAAAAACATTTTATGTTTAATAAAACATTATACTTTGATTTTATTGTAAATTTTGTAATTATTAACCGAGTGGGGTCAAGGATGATTGTATTTATTTATGCTGAATATTTTATTAATTAATAAATAAAAGATGAGAGAACAACTTAAGGAGGCTGTTAAATGAGTGTCTATTGGCCACTTGGTGGAATAGACTAGGTTGAGAGCAGATTGACACTTGACAGCATCCTCAAACCACTTCTAGCTGTTGCAGGAGGCAACTTCCCTATTTTTGTGATCATGTTCCCCAAGAAAGTGGAACAAGAGAAGGTAGCTCATTAAGTGAAAAACTAACCCAAAATACCTAGGCATGCTTATAAAATACCCATCAAATTCAGCTGATGCTGTTTAATCTTTACTTGTGAAATTTTTGACTGAAATTTGTGCACAAAAGGTTCAATGGAGGGGAAAGGCAGAAGTGTTAGAGTGTGAAAATGCTGATTTACTGAACTAGTGCAGCAGTTTTGGGTGAGTTCTTATTGCTATAGGAAAAATTATTACTGTTGATTGCTCTGTGGAGTTGTAGGGGTTTCATAACCCATTCTCTCACCTAGTGCTTTCAACCAGGTGAACAGGCTCGGGGGTCCTAAGCCTAGCAACTAAGCTATCTTAAGGAAGTTGGTTGGGTGGAACTAGATCCTTAGGTTGTTGTTTCCTCTACCATTTTACCAGGTTCTAAATGTTATTTAATTTAATTTTATGCAAGCAGAGGAACTGAAATGTATGAAATTAGGAGTTGATGTATTTTTATGACTGAATCAATTGTTTTTAAAAATTAGATAGTGAAATCTCTTATTGTTCAAAGATAAATAATCTCTCGTTAAATATATATTGAATGAATGAATTAGGATTTTAAAATATTTTGTCAGCTTATAAAAGAAAATCCCTTGTTGTATTTTTCCACTCCTCTAAAGAGGTAGTACTCTAGTACATTAGGTGAATTTAAGAGTGATGAATAAATCAAGTTAAGATGTGTATGAATCTGACCATTTACTTTTTACTGAAACTCTTTTTAGAAATGCTTAAAAGAGAGATTTTTCGTAGATACTATAAAGAATATTAAATGAGTTTTACTACACAGTCTCGTAACTATGTATAATATAATACTAATCCCTTTTTACAGGTTTAATGTGTGTGTGTGTGTGTGTGTGTAATTATAATTTCACTATAAGTTAGTAATTATATATATTTATTTATAATGTTCTACATAGTAACATTCTTCCTAAGTAAAGTAACTAAACAAGAAAGTACCTTAATATAACTTAAATTAATATACATCATAAATAAATTAAGTAAGTATGTCAATCAGTCATGAACCTGAAAGGGTTAAGTTATGGTTTACTTTTTACCATAATCTAAATAAATTAAAATATATTTTAAAATCCAAATATAAACACTCAAAATACAACTATAATACTATTCTACTAATTCTGAATTTTTCTACAAAACCCTAACTAACAGAATAAATCACTTCTCTGTTCTTTTAATAGAGAATCATTTTAAGTTCAGGACTACTTCACTCTCTTCCCTTTCTTGGCCTAAACCCTTTGGACATTTTTCCTTTAACAAACAATGTTGTCATTTTTTGATAGTAAAATTAAATTATCATCTTACCAGAGTTAATTAAATACAAAAGTATAAATAAAAGAAAACATAAATAGTTCTGCTAATTTTTAGAATGACCAAGGTAACCATAGTAGTTTTAGGGTTACAGGGTCAAGCTCTTTTTTTGAGCCGAGAAGGTCTCCCTTAGTACATTTTCCTGTAACGTAGTACTTTATCCTTGAAAAACCCTAATTAACCATTTATGCAAGTATAGAAACTAATTCTGGTAGTAAAATAAATTTTACCATTTTAGCACAGTATTTCATTATAACTCAAAGCTTTTTTAAATATAGTTTTAATTATAAAACAAAAAAATAAATAAATAAATAAACCTCAAATTACATTACCATGGTTCCAGTTTGGAACTTTAAATCTTAAGGACAAACAACCTTCTAGTTTACTAACTTAAAAACTGTAAAAACTTTCAAACCCTATCATTTTCATTACAAAGATAATTACAGCATCCCCATCATGAACCAAACCAAACAAGTCATGGAAATAACACTGCCTTTGTTGTTTTAAATGCTCCTTCTACCATCACTAACAAACCCTACTTGTCACAAAGAAGTGAACCTCTGGTTCAGCCAAGGCTTATTGAATCAAAGCGAGCAGTGGATGGTAGCCCAAGCCATAGCTGTGAAGCAAGATTTCCTTTCACTTTTATCTCTAGGTCAACGAACCCTCACCATAACCACCTCTGCACAAAACAAAGTAATTCGACTTTAAATTTATTTACAGTTCCTATAAAACAAAAAAATTTAACAGCCCAAAATAAAAACTTAAAGAAGTTACCTGATTTTTTTTTGGTGCTTATGGCCGCGTAAGAGATCTTTAGAAACTCCACTTTCACTGCGTTAAAGTATGGAGAAGGAAACCTTCAGTACCCGACTACATCGAGGGATGGAAATGGAAGATAACAAACGCCACAGTAGAGGCCGAGTAGTGATTGCAAGCTTTTTTCATAGGCTAAAATCATCTGAACTATATCCCAATGGTTCTACTAAGATGGAATAACACCTCTCCATCTGGTAAACCACCTCTCACCACAAAGAAAAACTCAAAACTTGCTTCGCAGGCCAAAAGGCCAGGAGCTTGTCGGCTCTACCCACAATGACGAGTAAGAAATGAACTTCCAAGCGAAAAGTTAGGGTTTATTTAACTTTATGGATAGGGTTTAGCATTAAACTCCTTCCATAACCTTTAAACACATGGATTCCACTCCTCAAACGATATTTTATGGGTTTCGATTCAGTGTCATATAGTATAGTCCAAGCGATGGGTAAGCCCTGTACATATTTAAACTTTGCTAATTATTCCTTCACCTCCAAAGCTTAAGAGTTTTGTTTAAACTATGGAATAATATTATTATTTTGTATACTTATTTTTAAATATATATAGATTTATTTAAGCCTAATGCAAGTTATGTTAGGCTAACATATAAATACTAGGAACCTTATATGTAGTAGGGTTAAGCCCCTACATTTGTTTTTACTTCAAATATTTTTATAACAATATATAAAAACAAAACTATGCAAAGAAGATAACCTTAATCCTAAACAAAATGATTTAGGTATAACATCAATAAGGCTGATTTATAGGAAGAGTCTAGAATGTAAAAGATCAGTTTCCAAGTAAGCAGTTATCATAGGCATAAAGTTCGTAGAAGGTAAATAAGTTTATCAATACCTTCAGATATAAAAAGCTGAAAGTTAAACAAGTACTCTAGCATATTTATTTCTGTAGATCTAGATGAGTAATCTAGGAGCTGAGCATGAAGTATAAATATTACCCGAAAAAGAATGTGTAAAAAGAACACTAGATGACTGCATTATCTTCAATAAGCTAAGTAAGCCATGGGCACAACCAAGAGCCCCTTCAATAAGACAAGAAGAACAATCTATTGAAATATTTTTGTTACTAGGAATTTAAACAGTTAATTTCGATACACTCCATCTTGGACTCAGTTAGACCGACTTTTCAATATTTTATTTTATACACTCCTAGTAATAAAAGCGTTGTACATATGTATTTTAGAAAATGAATTAATGCAGCAGTTAGCGAAGATATCGTAAAAATGTTATCTGTAGCGGTTAGTTGAAACTACTTAAGCGATGTTTTAACATACAATGTTGCATGGAAAAGTTTTAAATTTTTATGAATTTTTTGGAGTGTTACACATGGTATCAGAGCACGCATTCAGATACTAGGCCTAAATGCGGCTCAACTCATGTAAACAAACAGTAAATAAAATCCAGGCATACTGAATTATTATTTTTTGAAATGTTGTTATACAAAAAAAAAATCTGAATGGGAATTGCAGGTATGGAAGGACTTAAAGAGTATGCAAATGAAGGGTCCCCATTAAATGAACAAAGTAATTTTAGAAAAGAATATGTTAAGGAAGAAATAAATAACAATTCCTCTAAAATATTACAAACTGTTAAAGAATTAAAAAATGAAATAGAAGCAGTTAAAAAAGAGAACAAAAGAATTCTAAGAGCTCAAGAGGAGATGAACCAGATACTGATGGACAAATTCCAAAGTGAAGGGAAGGATAAAAAGATATGATATGAAAATACGTCCTACCAACATAAAAGTAAAAAGTCCAAATATTCTAAAATTGAAAGTAGTTCGTCCTCTAAAATTTATGGTGACTCACACTGGAAGAATCGTGAGTATTACAGCAATAGCAGTGAGGATAATTACCAATCTAGAAAAAGGAAATATAAGCCTTATTAGGAAATTTCGGGAGAATTTAAGAAGATAAAACCACCAACTTTCAACGAGGAAATAGAAAAAGGTGAGGAAGTCGAAGCATGGCTGTCCAGAATGAAGAAGTATTTCGAAATCTATAATTACTCCAATGAGTTAAAAGCTAGAATGGCCATATACAACTTAATTGGAAGGGAAGATATCTGGTGGCATGATTTAAAAAGAGTAAAATGTATAAATAAAAAGAATATTAACTAGAGTACCTTTAAAAAATACTTTAAAAATAAGTTTTTGTCGGAGCAATATTATGAAGAGCGAGCTAAAGAGTTCTATGAATTGAAGTTGGGAACTATGAACATGGAGGAGTTAAACAATATTTTTTTTAAGTTTACTACGTTACATGCCTTGCATTGTTTATGAGAAGCCCAATGTACAACATTTTCTGAGTTGTTTACCTTTTCACATTAAAGACAAAATTGAATACGATAACCCTAAAACCCTCGAAGAGGCTATGCGAAAGGAAAATTTCTGTTAGGACCAGAACCAAAAAAAGGAAAACATGCCAAACTGGAAAGCAAAGAGGTCTGATAATTTTGAACATAAAAAGAAGGGTTTCACACCTAATCAAAATTTTGGGAATAATTATGCACGTAATTTTCCTAATAAGTATTTCCAAGGAAATAAAGGTAACTCACAGTCAAATCCTAATGGCCCTAGAAATATTAAAGAACGTGCTAATAATCACAACAACTATGTTAAGAATAATGAACGTAAAGAACCAATAAAATGTTGGGATTGTAATGGACCTCACTATGCATCAGTCTACCCTAACAGAAAGAAGACTATCAGCAACATTCATACAGTGCAGGAGGAGATGACTGTTGGTGACTTAGCAAGGGGGATGCCCAGGATCAACGCGGCGCTGGAAAATAGGCAGGATGATTATCAAACTTCCATGGTGAAAGTAGAAGGTAAGCTGAATCAAACACCCATTTCTATCTTAATTGACCCAGGGGCTAGCCTGAGTTATGTTTCTCCTTGTTTAGTAGAAAATGCAAATTACCAGTAGAAAAGTTTACAAAGTCATGGTTTGTTCAACTAGCCACGCGAGCAAAAAAAAAAGTGATTGATATTTTAAAAGATTGTACTTTATTTATGAATCAGCTTGAAACTTCTATGAAGATAAATATAATTTCGTTAGGATCCTATGACGTGTTAATTGGTATGGACAGGTTAGAACAACATAGAGTAGTTTTGAACTGTTTCGATAAAAATTCTACATGTGTAAATAATGAAGGAGAAACAGTAACCGTAATAGGAATTCCTAGGACAAAAACAATCAGACAAATCTCTTCCTTGCAATTAAGGAGAGCTGTTTAGAAATGATGTAAAGCTTTTGTTGTAACTGTAATTGATGAAGAACATATTAATAATAAAGATAAACTAAAACCAAGATATATTCCAATCCTAAGGGGGTATTCAGATGTATTTCCAGAGGAATTTCCGGGACTGCCTCCAAAAAGGAAACTAGATTTCACTATTGAGTCAGTACCTAGTGCAGTGCCTAACTAAAAGGATCCTTACCAGATGAATATCTTGGAACTTAATGAATTGAAATCACAATTAAAGGAACTTAATGATAGAAAGTACATAAGACCAAGCGTGTCTCCTTGGGGAGCACCTGTCATTTTTCGTTAAAAAGAAGGATGGTAATCTATGCTTATGCATTGATTACCATCAGCTTAATAAAATGACCATTAAGAATAGATACATTTTTCCCCGCATAGATGATCTGTTTGATCAGCTGCACGGAGCAACGGTATTTTCAAATATTGATTTACGATATGGTTATCATACAGTCCGGATTAAAGATGAAGATATTTTTAAAACAACATTTAGGACCAGATATGGTCACTATGATTTTGATTTCATGCCATTTGGGCCCACTAATTCCCCGTATTTCTTTATGTGTTTAATGAATAATGTACTACATAAATATATCGATAAATTTGTAGTTGTTTTTATTGATGATATTTTAATTTACTTTAAGTCTAAAGAAGAACACGAGGAACATTTAAAAATGGTCTTACAAATGTTAAGAGAACATCAGCTTTATGCTAAATTCAGTAAGTACGACTTCTTTAAAGATAAGATACAATACTTGGGTCATGTGATAACTAAAGAGGGGATCTTGGTTGATCCAGAAAAGATAAAAACAATTGAAAAATGGTCGGTCCCAAAGGATGTGACTAACGTGTTGTCATCCATGGGGATCACCGATTACTATCAAAGATTCATAAAGGGATTCTCAAGAATCACAAATCCCATAACTTCTTTATAGAAGAAAGGAAAGAAATTTGAGTGGAATAAAAAATGTGAAGAAAGTTCTAAGAAATTAAAAAAATTATTAACTACTACACCAATCTTAAGGATTGTTGATACTAACAAAGAATTTGTTGTATGCATTGATGCATGCAACAATGGTCTTGGTGGGGTCTTAACTCAATAAGGACACGTAATTGCATACGAGTCTGGTAAACTTAATAAAAAAAAATTACGCTACATACGATTTAGAGTTGGTTGTCGTCATACATGCTTTGAATATGTGGCGCCATCACTTAATTGGAAGAAAATTTATGTTAATGATGGATAATAAGGGTTTAAAATATCTGTTGGATCAACCAAAGTTAAACGCAAGGCAAGCTAGGTGGCTATCTTTCCTTAGCGAGTACGATTTCGAGATCCAACATATTAAGGGGAAAGAAAGTAAAGTCACTGATGCTTTAAGTAGAAATTCAAGATTGAATTTCATGGCAGCAATCAGTACTTATAAAACTAATTTAGAAGATCAGCTAGAAGAAGGACTAAAATTGGATGAAAATTATAAGAAATTGCAAGCTAAAGTGGCAGAAAGTTTATCTGAAAATTTAAGTACATGTTACAGTCTAAATGATAAAGGATTAATACTTTATAAAAACAGGTTGTATATTCCTAATGTACCTAATTTTAAGCTGTCTATTTTATATGAAATACATAAGACTCCTTACTCAGGACATCCTGGTTATCAAAATACCATAACCATGTTACGGAAAGATTATTTTTGGCCAAGTATGAAGAATGAGTTGGCAGAGTATATTGCCGAGTGTTTTAAATGTCAACATGTTAAGACTAAACACCAGCATCCAACCAGTTTATTACAGACGTTACCAATCCCTAGTTGGAAATGGGAAATAATAAGTTCGGATTTTATTACAGGTTTACCTAGAAATCAGAATCAAAATGATTCAATAATGGTAGTTGTTGATAAACTTAGTAAAGTAGCTCATTTTATACCAGTAAAGACCACCCACAAGACTGCTAATATTGCTGAAATATTTATGAAACAAATATTTCGTGTGCATGGGATACCAAAAGTTATAATTTCTCACAGAGACCCTAAGTTTACAGGAAATTTCTGGAAGTCTCTATTTAAAGGTTTGAATACTACTTTAAATTTCAGCACATCCTTTCATCCGCAAATGGATGGGCATACTGAAAGGGTGAATAAAAAATTGGAAGATATGTTAAGTATGTATGTTAGAGAATGACCAAGTAAATGGGAGGACTACCTACACTTGGTTGAGTTTGCATATAACAAGCACTACCAAGCTTCAGCAAAATATATCCCATTTGAAATTTTGTATGGCAGAAAGTTCTATACTCCCATCTCATGGAGTAAGCCAGTTGACAGGTTAGTACTCGGACCTAGGCTATTAAAGGAGATGTATTTAATTGTAAAGTAAGTGCAAGGTAATTTGAAGGTTGCACAAGACAGACAGAAAAGTCAAGTAGATCTTAAACAAACTCAGAAAGAGTTCCAGGTGGGTGAACATGTTTTCATAAAGGTAAGGCCTAAAAAGAGTTCTTTAAAGTTAGGAAGTTGTGCTAAGTTGGCACCCATATATTGTGGGCCTTTCGAAATACTGTCTAGAATGGGACAGGTGGCATACCATCTGGATTTACCTCCAAATTTAAAAGTTCATCATGTTTTTCATATCTCTGTTTTAAAAAGATATGTACATGATGCTACTCATGTTATAAATTGGAATGATGTGCAGGTGGAACTCGAACGAGATTTTCTGATGGAACCAAATTGTATCCTTGACAAGAGGGAGATATTTCTTCAAGATCGCACCATTGGACAGGTGAAGGTGCAATGGAAGCACCTTAGTCTAGAAGAAGCAACTTGGGAATTGGAGAGTCATATGCAGGCAACATATCCAATTATGTTCCAAGGCACCTCTAAGGACGATGAATAAAATAATATCGAGGATGATGTTATATTTAAGGTGGTGTGTATGTCACATACCACAAATTGCAAAAACATTTTATGTTTTAGAAGACATTATACTTTGATTTTATTGTAAAGTTTGTAATTATTGACCAAGTGGGGTCAAGGATGATTGTATATTTATGTTGAATATTTATTAATTAATAAATAAAAGACGAGACAACAGCTTAAGGAGGCTATTAAATGAGTGTCTACTGGCCACTTGGTGGAATAGACTAGGTTGAGAGCAGATTGACACTTGGCAGCATCCTCAAACCACTTTTAGTTGTTGCAGGAGGCAACTTCCCTATTTTTGTGGTCATGTTCCCCAAGAAAGTGGAACAAGAGTAGGTGGCTCATTAAGTGAAAAATTGACCCAAAATACCTAGGCATTCTTATAAACTACCCATCGAATTTAGCTGAGGCTATTCAATCTTTACTTGTGAGATTTTTGAGTGAAATTTGTGCACAAGAGGTTCGATGGAGGTGAAAGGCAGAAGTGTTAGATTTTGAAAATGCTGATTTACTGAACTAGTGCAACTGTTTTGGCTGAGTTCTTACTGCTATAGGTAGAAGCATTTTCATTGATTACTTTGTGGAGTTCCAAGGGTTTCATAACCCATTCTCTCACCCAGTGCTTTCAACCAGGTGGACCAGTGGACAGGATCGAGGGACCTAAGCCTAGCAGCTAATCTATCTTTAGGAAGTTGGTTGGGTGGAATGGGCTCCTTAGGCTGTTGTCTCCTCTACCAATTTACCAAGTTCTAAATGTTATTTAATTTTATTTTATGCAAGCAGAGGAACTGGAATGTATGAAATTACGAGTTGATGTATTTTTATGACTGAATCAATTGTTTTTTAAAATTAGATAGTGAGATGTCTTATTGTTCAAAGATAAATAATATCTGGTTAAATATATATTCGAATGAATGAATTAGGATTTTAAAATATATTGTTAGCGGATAAAAGAAAATCCCTTGTTGTATTTTTTCACACCTCTGAAGAGGTAGTACTCTAGTACAATAGGTGAATTTAAGAGTGATGAATAATTTAAGTTAAGTTGTGTATGAATGTGACCATTTACTTTTTACTGAAAGTATTTTTAGAAATGTTTAAAAGAGATATTCCTCAACTCCAGAACTTTTAGTAGTTAAATACAATTGTTTATGTATTTTCGTAGATACTGTAAAGAATGTTAAATGAATTTTACTACACAATCTAGTAACTATGTATAATATAATACTAATCCCTTTTTACAGGTTTTATATATATATATATATATATATNAAACTAAACAAGACAGTACCTTAATATAACTTAAATTAATATATATCATAAAAAATTAAGTAAGTATGCCGATCTTTGAAGAACCTGAAAGGGTTAAGTTATGGTTTATGTTTTACCATAATCTAAACAAATTAAAATCTATTTTAAAATCCAAATATAAAGACTCTAAATACAACTATAATACTATTCTACTAATTTTGAATTTTTCTGCAAAACCCTAACTAACAGAATAAATCACTTCTCTGTTCTTTTAATAAAGAATTGTTTTTAAGTTCAGGACTACTTCACTCTCTTCCCTTTCTTGGCCTAAACCCTTTGGACAGTTTTCCTTTGACAAACAATGTTGTCATTTTTTGACAGTAAAATTATCATCTTACCAAAGTTAAATTAAATACAGAAGTATAAATATAAGAAAACATAAACAGTTCTACTAATATTTAGAAAGATCAAGGTAACCATAGTAATTTTAGGGTTACAGGGTCAAGCTCTTTTTTTGAACCGAGAAGGTCTCTCTTAGCACATTATCCTGTAACATAGTCCTTTATCCTTGAAAAACCCTAATTAACCATTTATGCACGTATACAAACTAATTCTGGTAATAAAGTAAATTTTACCATTTTTGCACAGTATTTCATTATAACTCAAAGCTTTTTTAAAACAGAGTTTTAATTATAAAACCAAAAAATAAAAAATAAAATAAACCTCAAATTACATTACCACGGTTCCAGTTTGGAACTTTAAAGCTTAAGGACAAACCACCTTCTAGTTTACTAACTTAAAAAATGTAAAAAATTTCAAACCCTATCGTTTCATTACAAAGATAATTACAATAGTGCAAGCCTCACGGATCCTCAAATTATCAAGTAACCCAAACACTTCCCCATCGCGAACCAAACCAAACAAGTCATGGCAATAAGACTACCTTTGTTGTTTTAATGCCCCTTCTACCATCGCTAACAGACCCTACTCGTCACAAAGAAGGGAACCTATCGTTAAGAAGAGGCTTACCGAATCAAAGCAAGCATTGGATGGCAACCCAAGCTGTAGTTGTCAAGGAAGCTTTCCTTCCACTTTCAGTTGTGGGTCAATGAACCCTCACTTTAACCACCTCTGCACAAAACAAACTACTTCGAATTTAAATTTATTTACAATTCTTATAAAACAAAAATTTAACAGCCCAAAATAAAAACTTAAAGAAGTTACCTGGTTTTGTTTTTGGTGCTTATGACCATGTAAGAGATCTTTGGAAACACCACTTGCACTGGGTTAAATTATGGATAAGGAAACCTTCAGTAACTGACTACGTCGAGGGATGGAAAGGGAAGACAACAAACACCATAGTAGAGGTCGAGAAGTGACTGCAAACTTTTCTCATAGGCTAAAATCAACTGACCTATCTCCCAATGGCTCTACTAATATGAAATAACACCTCTCGGTATGGTAAACCACCTCTCACCATAGGGAAAAACTCAAAAATTGCTTCGCAGGCCAAAAGTCCAAGAGCCCATTGGCTTTACCCATAGTGACGAGTAAGAAACGAACTTCCAAGCAAAAAGTTAGGGTTTAGTCAAATTTATGGATAGGGTTTAGAATTAAACTCCTTACATAACCTTTAACCATGTGTATTCCACTCCTCAAACGATATTTTATGGGTTTCGATTTGGCATATAGTATAGTCCAAGCGATGGGTAAGCCCTGCACATATTTAAACTTTGTTAATTATTCCTTCACCTCCAAAGCTTAAGAGTTTTGTTTAAACTATGGAATAATATTATTATTTTGTATACTTCTTTTTAAATATATATAGATTTATTTAAGCCTAATGCAAGTTATGTTAGGCTAACATATAAATACTAGGAACCTTATATGTAGTAGGGTTAATCCCCTACATTTGTTTTTACTTCAAATATTTTTATAATAATATATAAAAACAAAACTATGCAAAGAAGATAACCTTAAGCCTAAACAAAATGATTTAGGTATAACATCAATAAGACTGAATTACAGGAAGAGTCTATAATGTAAAAGATCAGTTTCCAAGTAAGCAGATATCATAGACATAAAGTTCATAGAAGGTAAATAAGTTTATCAATGCCTTCGGAAATCAAAAGATGAGAGTTAAACACGTACTCTAGCATATTTATTTCTGCAGATCTAGATGAGTAATATGGGAGCTGAAGTGGAAGTATAAATCTTACCGGAAAAACAACCTCTAAAAATAACACCAGTTGACCGCATTAGATTTAATAAGCGAAGTAATCCATGGGCACAACAAAGATCCCCTTCAGTAAGACAAGAAGAACAGTCTATTAAAATATTTCTGTTACTAGGAATTTAAATAGTTAATTTCGATACACTCCATCTCGGACTTTGTTAGACTGAATTTTCAATATTTTCTTTTATACACTACTAGTAATAAAAGTGTTGTACATATGTATTTTAGACAATGAATTAATTCAGTTGTTAGTGAAGATGTCATAAAAATGTTATCTGTAGCGGTTAGTTGAAACTACTTAAGCGATGTTTTAACATTTAATGTCACATGGAAAAATTTTAAATTTTTATGAATTTTTGGAGTGTTAAACATGGTATCAAAGCACACGTTCAGATAATACGCCTGAATGTGGCTCAACTCACGTAAACAAACAATAAAGAAAATATAGGTGCACTGATTTATTATTTTTTGAAATGTTGTTATACAAAAAAAAATTCTGAATTAGAATTGCAGGTATGGAAGGACTTGAAGAGTATGCAAATCAAGGGTCCCCATTAAACGAACAAAGTAATTTTAGAAAAGAACTTGTTAAGGAATAAATAACTAACAATTCCTCTTAACTATTACAAATTGTTAAAGAATTAAAAACTCAAATAGAAACAGTTAAAAAAGAGAACGAAAGAATTCTAAGAGCTCAAGAGGAGTTGAACCAGATACTGATGGACAAATTTCAGAGTGAAGGGAAGGATAAACAGATAGGATTTGAAAATATGTCCTACCAATATAAAAGTAAAAAGTAGAAACATTCTCAATTTGAAATTAGTTCGTCCTCTGAAATTTATGGTGACTCACTGTTACGGAGAGAAATTCCTATGGCTTGGGGTACCACAATAGACAGCTTGACTCCAGAAATCAATCCTTTCCAATATGCAATAGAAATTAAATGTCTAGCACTAAAGGATCAGACCTTGTACCTTATTCCGGATGGTTGAAGTAGATCTTCGTTGAGCTTTCCAATCTTCAGCTTGAATTGCTATATTACTTCCTCAACAACAAGTAAACAATACAATCATTGTATATATAATGGTGTTAGATCTATTCTAGGATATATAATCAATAACGTAAAAGCATTTGACATAATCCCATGGATAAAATATTCATTCAAATACACATCATTGGACAGGAAAAGATATTTCTATTAATATAAATCAGAGATTACAAGATACAACCTCTGACAGCACGTCTGCGAACCGAAGAAACTGAATCCCCCACTTGGGCCTCCACCACTTCAATCCTCCATCTCTCGATAGCAAGCTCACAAGAAAAAGGCAAGATTGAGAAGAACACAAAAGTGCTCCAAGGGACAAAGGGATGCAGACTCAAGCATAAGTTCCAGCAACATTGGACTATAGTTTCTTTGCTCTCAATTCTCTCTTATGCCTTCAATGTACCAAGGGGTTCCTTATATAGCTTTTCAAAGGGGTAATGAAATGTCAAATTCGAGCAATCTCAAGGCATATGGAAGGCCAGGAGTCAAATGAGTTGGATCCATGTCAAGGAAAACTCCAAAAGGATTTGGATTATGCACACATCCTGATGTACGCGGTTTTAGTGGTCAAACCCACGTATGTACGCGCTTATAGGTTTAAAAGTCGCGTATAGCATTTTTCATGTGTTTTTAGGGATGATCAAGGAAACATCAAAGGACAAAAAGTGGTCCATAGGGGCTAAGGAGTTTGCAACGGGACAGGGGAAGGCCATACAAAGTGTGATGCACCTGGAGTGGTGAATTCGCTATAACAGATGCCCCCTAATGTATGAGATCAGAGGGGTTATACAATGGCCGAAATAAATTATATGTCCATCCAAGAAGTGGAGTGATGAAGGATCCCAAATGGAAGACCAGCCACCCAATCAGCATAGTACAATAATACAACTCTGCATATAACTGCAAGTACATATAGCAGTCCCGGATACATAAGAGTACAATGGCCATGAATAGGCATGATACATGATGTCACATATGTGGTCATAGACACATACAATATACATAGATTAGAATCTCCATGATGAAGATATACAAAGGACCATGATATCCAAAATGGCTGAAGACATATAATAGATCAAGATCTCCATAGTGGCTGGAAATGTCTGACATATACTGGAATCAAGTCACGAGAGCTGAAATCTCATGAACACTGGCACGATCAAGGAGGTAGCATATAAGAGATGCCACCAATCTGGAAAGTCTTCTACACAAACCGCTACGAGTACATGTCCTACTATGCGAATAGAGGTGTCGAGGTCGAACATAGTAGTCCATCGTCTGATTACCGGTCATTAATGTATACCGTTAACAGACATGAGATCACCCACCGATAATGAAAATGGGAATCAAGGTACTAGAGTGCAAAATAACAAGTGTGAATAAATGTGTTGAGGTCGAACACTTGAAAGGGTCCATCGATCAGGGGACATTGATGTATTCCCAAGAAATTGTCGATGGCGAGAGAACCTGCCACTGATGACTGCAAGTCTCAAGGCACTCAAAATGACTCTAGACTCCAGTCCCAGAATAAACGATCTGAAGTCGATGGGATGAAATCTGCTGGAAGGAGGGAATTAAGGAATCCCCCATCATCCAACATTAGGTACTCAGCAAAGCTGTATAATGTGGAAGGACTCGATCATAAAGTGCACGAACGAGTAACTGTACTAGGAATTTCCGACATGCAAAGTCAAGATAACTGAGGAATGGCCGACTCAGGCTTCAAATTCCTTTGAACAAGAGCATAATGGCATATGGTGACTGAATGAAGGTAGCATAGACTCAATATACAAACTAGGACATCTCTGTGACACAGGAGGCATCAACAGAGGCTCCATAGGGACTGGAAGCTTAACCAGTCGGTGGAGATAAACTCAGATAAACGAGTACAACTCCTAAATTCAAACTATAACCCAACCAATGGATGTGATATATAGTGCTCTATTCGAAGGTGACATGACTCGACAGCTGCCAAAGATAACATCTTTCCTTGTCCAGATTTTTGGTTTTTTGATTTTTTTTTTGGACTTTTTTAGTTATTTGAAAAGCTTGAAAAAAGAATAAACTATCTTTATAGTTACAAACTAGGAGGAGACGAGTGTCACAAGGGCAAACAAACTAGTTCCAAGTAGTGGAACATACCTATGCTCAATGCAAGAATACATGTGTAGGATATCGACACTCAGAGGAAAATCCCCTCCTGGTAAAAATGGAATCAAGCTGCGAAGGATATAAAAAATGGATCTGCATGGCTAGACATGAGACAAGCTCGGGCTATATGGCTGAAACGAAATGTCAGGGAAGCTGGCATAAAGCTCAATAATGCAGGAAAATCTCATGATAATGCATTCACAACTTGACATAAGGGAGTCCCGAGGAAAATGGCCAGCATAAAGTTCAAGAGGAGTATGAGGCTCTTGCTCAAGTACATGGCGAGACTAAAAGGGACTCCCAGACCTAAGAGAGGACTCACAGCATGGGTACCAAATGCAAAAGGGAGCTAACTAGGACACCCATGTATAGGAAATCTCTACCATTCACATAGTACCACTTCTAACAACAGCATGAAGGTTCCGTGATACCATGGAATGGGTTTGTACCTAAGGTTAAGATGGACTGGTCATAAGGCAATGCATAAGTGCAAGCGAATGTGATATCCTAACCTATATGCCAGTTCAGACATAATACCTTTGATAGGCACAAACGGGTCGAAACCTCGGAGAGAGTGTACAAAAACTGGACCCTACATGACAACCATATTATTCCAAAACAACCCAAAATAGTCAATAAAGAATCCAAACTATAGGATATAGGGAGGAATGATCATGACAATATCACCCAAAGGAAACAATGTGGTGAACGATGAGACATAAAAAGGAAAGTAAGGTGTAGACCCAATGTGCACGCATCCACTACCACCCCGATGAGGGTGATCACTGGTGTAAAGACCAAGCGAAGGGAATAAAAGTCCCCCGAAAATGGAGTAGAGGATGGCATATGACCATTCCCAAATCTATGAGCAAGGTAAGGGGCTATGATGCCCCCAAGTCTGACACTAGGGTCTGTACTAGGACCAAGGATGGGTGATAGAATACCAGGCATGTCGAAAATAAAAGGACCTGAACTCAAGAGAGCATAAATATACTCAAGTAACCATGATCGCAAAGGCCAACTAGCGCACAAAGAGCACACTCCTAAGAAAATCTACAGCCAAAATACAAGCAAACCAAGAGGAGGATATGTGAGCTCCCGAATACAGCAGGTATGTCTCGCCTAGGAGAGACTTGAAACTCCCATACACTACAAGCGGAGGTACGTAACCAATTATAGTGGCCCTCAGCTTCAACGCATATAGCGACTGTGCTATCTGACCTCTACCTAGCTGGGACACTCGCAGAATAACCCCTGCAAATTACCCCCTCGATAACCTAGGTAAGGCAACTAAGGTCACCTCAATATAATCAATGCTCAGGTGGACAATCGCAGGAGGGATTGACCATATGGGCAGGGTAGCAAAGCCTAAAACTCTCAAAAGAGCCCCCAGATACGAATACAATCCTAGAAATATCTCCTATGCTACTTAGTTATGACTAGGGGTCATCCAATCAATAACCACTCACACTGCCTCATGCTTAACTCCCTTTTGAGAGGAGGATCCTCAGAAACACTGGTTATACCAAGGATTTCACACACTCACCTAGACAGACACCTAGATGTTGTTTTTTAGCGATCTTGGAGAATTGACTTACAATGAACTATTCCAAGATCCTAAAACCTAAGCTTGTTGGTGCACCCTAGAAAAGAAAAGAGTGTAATTCATTTTAATTTAGCGCTGATTTTATTTGGCTGTAATTACTCAAAGGGAAATGGCCGTGCAACTAGTGAAGTTATGACTCAGCAATGAAGTACATATGCACACCATAACAAACAATGCTAAGTGCAATATTTGTCAAATGAAAAATAGGGTATGCCACTACATGAGATGCATAAATATATATTCCTTTCTGAATGTCAATGCAATCCTTCCTATATGAAAGCCTAAAAACAACTCTCATCCAAGCAATCCAATGCAAGTACCTCCTCAAATCCATATCTAAGATGCAACTACTACTTTGTATTTTTCAATATAAAAGAATGAAAAATGCAATAAAAGTCATCTAAACTCTCAGTATTTGCAGCAAGTATAAAATACAAGCCCAGCAAGACATCGAGACAAAAAAGAGTAATGCAATAATGGCAAAACAAAAAGGATAAATGACTAAAACTACTTTCAAACAAAAATCAATGAAAAAGCGGTCTCTGGTCACAAAAGAACCATCCAACAGACAACATCAGACCCAAGGAAGACCCAATCACACTCACAACCCACCCAGCAACTTCCCACAACATCAAACTCACCAAAAAGGAGGATGTACGCGACTGTTTAAAGAACAGTTGCGTATGTACACGACTTTTGGGCAAAAACCCGCGTATACAGAGAAGGCAGTGGTAAAAAGTAGGCCAAGGCCAAACCAATAAAGGGGAGTGTCAATGGACAAACCTACTATAAAATGCGACAAAGAAACAGGGAGAAACAAAGAGCAAGTCAATAATATGAAGCCCATTGTGCCCGTAAACCCCCAAATAAAAACAAGGAACTCCCCAGTGGAGTCACCAATTCTGTTACGGAGAGAAATTCCTATGGCTTGGGGTACCACAACAGACAGCTTGACTCCAGAAATCAATCATTTCCAATATGCAATAGAAATTAAACATCTAACACTAAAGGATTAGACCTCGTACCTTATTCCAGATGGTTGAAGTAGATCCCAGTTGAGCTTTCCAATCTTCAGCTTGAATTGCTATATTACTTCCTCAACAACAAGTAAACAATACAAGCATTCTATATATCATGGTGTTAGATCTATTCTAGCATATATAATCAATAACGTAAAATCATTTGACATAATCCCATGGATAAAATATTCATTCAAATACACATCATTGGAGAGGAAAAGATATTTCTATTAATATAAATAAGAGATTACAAGATACAACCTCTGACGGCACGTCTACGAATCAGAGAAACTGAATCCCCCACTTGGTCCTCCACCACTTCAATCCTCCATCTCTCGATAGCAAGCTCACAAGCAAAAGGCAAGCTTGGGAAGAACACAAAAGTGCTCCAAGGGACAAAGGGATGCAGACTCAAGCATAAGTTCCGTCAACAATGGACTATAGTTTCTTTGCTCTCAATTATCTCTTATGCCTTCAATGTACCAAGGGGTTCCTTATATATATTTTCAAAGGGGTAATGAAAGGTCGAATCCGAGCGATCTCAAGGCATATGGAAGGCTAGGAGTCAAATGAGTCAGATCCATGTCAAGAAAAACTCCAAAAGGATTTGGATTATGCACACATCCCAATGTATGCGGTTTTAGTGGTCAAACCCACGTATGTACGCGCTTATAGGTTTAAAAGTCGCGTATAGCATTTTTCATGTGTTTTTAGGGATGATCAAGGAAATATAAAAGGACAAAAAGTGGTCCATAGGGGCTAAGGAGTGTGCAGTGGGACAAGGGAAGGCCATACAAAGTGTGATTCACCTAGAGTGGTGAAATCCGCTATAACACTCACACCGAAAGAATCGCCAGTACTCCAGCGATAGTAGCGACGATAATTACCAATCTAGAAAAAGGAAATATAAGCCTTATGAGGAAATTTTGGGAGAATTTAAGATAAAACCACCAAATTTCAACGGGGAAACAGATAAAGGGGAGGAAGCTGAAGCATGGCTGTATGAAATGAAGAAGTATTTCCAAATTTATAATTACTCCAATCAGTTAAAAGCTAGAAGGGCCATATACAACTTAATTGGAAAGGCAGATATCTGGTGGAAGGATTTAAAACAAGTAAGAGGTATAAAGGAAAGTAATATTAATTGGAGTACCTTTAACAAATACTTTAAAAATAAGTTTCTATTGGAGCAGTATTATGAAGAGTGAACTAAAGATTTCTATGAACTGAGGTTGGCAACTATGAACATGAAGGAGTTAAACAGTAAATTTTTAAGTTTACTACGTTACATGCCTTACATTGTTGATGAGAAGACCAAGGTACAACAGTTTCTGAGTTGTTTACCTTTTCACATTAAAGACAAAATTGAATACGATAACCCTAAAACCATGGAAGAGGCTATGCGAAAGGCAAATTTTTGCTATGAGCAGAACCGAAAAAGAGAAAACATGCCAAACTGGAAAGCCAAGAGGTCTAATAATTTTGAACATAAAAAGAAAGGTTTCACACCTAATAAAAATTTTGGGAATAATAATGCATGTAATTTTCCTAATAAGAATTTCCAAGGAAATAAATGTAACTCACAGTCAAACCCTAATGGCCCTAGAAATAAAGAACCTGCTAATAATCACAGCAACTACATTAAGAATAATGAACGTAAAGAACTGATACAATGTTGGGATTGTAATGGACCTCACTATGAATTATTCTTCCCTAATAGAAAGTAGACCATTAGGAACATTCATACAATACATGAAGAGATGACTGTTGGTGACTTAGCACGGGGGATGCTCAGGATCAACGCGACACTGGAAAACAAGCAGGATGATTATCAAACTTCCATGGTGGAAGTAGAAGGTAAGATGAATCAAAAACCCATTTCTATCTTAATTGACCCAAGGGCTAGCTTGAGTTATGTTTCTCCTAGTTTAGTAGAAAAATGCAAATTACCAGTAGAAAAGTTTACAAAGTCATGGCTGGTTCAACTAGCTACAGGAGAAAAAATAAAAATGATTAATTTTTTAAAAGACTGTACTTTATTTATGAATCAGATTGAAACTTCTGTGAATCTAAATGTACTTCCATTAGGCTCTTATGACGTGTTAATTGGTATGGACTGGTTAGAACAACATAGAGTAGTTTTGAACTGTTTCGATAAAACTTTTACATTTGTAAATAATGAAGGAGAAACAGTAATCGTAACAGGAATTCCTAGGAAAATAGCAATCAGACAAATCTCTTCCTTGCAGTTAAAGAGAGTTGTTCAGAAAGGATGTAAAGCTTTTGTTGTAACTATAACTGATGAAGAACATATTAATAATGAAGATAAACTAAAACTGGAATATATTCCAATCCTAAGGGGGTATTCGGATGTATTTCCGAAGGAAATTTTGGGACAGCCTCTGAAAAGGGAACTGGATTTCACTATTGAGTTGGTACCTGGTGCAGTGCCTAACTCAAAGGCTCCTTACCAGATGAATATCTTGGAACTTAGTGAATTAAAATCACAATTAAAGGAACTTGTTGATAAAAAGTACATAAGACCAAGCGTATCTCCTTGGGGAGCACCTATCATTTTCTTTAAAAAGAAGGATGGTACTATATGATTCTGCATTAATTACCATCAGCTTAATAAAATGACCATTAATAATAGATACCCGTTGCCCCGCATAGATGATCTATTTGATCAGCTACGTGGAGTAACAGTATTTTCAAAGATTGATTTGCGATCTGGTTATCATCAAGTCCAGATTAAAGATGAAGATAATTTTAAAACATTATTTAGGACTAGATATGGTCACTATGAGTTTGATTTCATGCCATTGTTATAGTGGATTTCACCACACTAGGTGAATCACACATTGTATGGCCTTCCCCTGTCCCGCTGCAAACTCATTAGCCCCTATGGACCACTTTTTGTCTTTTGATGTATCATTGACCATCCCTAAAAACATTAGAAAAGTGATATACGTGGCTTTTTCCCCGATAACCGCGTACATACGCGGATATTCCCTCTATAGTCGTGTACATCGGGATGTGTACATAATCCAAAATCCTTTAGAGCGTTCCTTAACTTGGATCCGACTCATATGACTCCTGGCCTTCCATATGCCTTGAGATCGCACGAATTCAACCTTTCAGTATCCCTTTGAAAAGCTATATAAGGAACCCCTGAGACATTGAAAGCATAAGAGAGAATTGAGAGTATCGAAACTATAGTCCATTGTTGCCATAACTTATGCTTGAGTCTGCATCCCTTTGTCCCTTGGAGCACTGTTGTGTTCTTCCCAAGCTTGCCTTTTGCTAGTAAGCTTGCTATCGGAGTGATGGAGGATTGAGGCGGTGGAGGCCCAAGTGGGGGATTCAGTTTCTCTGGTTCGCAGACGTGCCATCAGAGGTTGTCACTTGTAATCTCTGATTCATATTAATAGAAATATCTTTTCCTGTCTAGTAATGTGTATTTGAATGAATATTGTATCCATTGGAATATGTCAAATGCTTATACATTATTGTTTATATATGCTAGAATAGATCTAACACCATGAAATATAGTATGCTTGTATTGTTTACTTGTTGTTGAGGACGTGCTATAACAATTCAAGCTGAACATTGGAGACCTCAACAGGGATCTACTTCAACCGTCTGGAATAAGGTACGAGGTTCGATCCTTTAGTGTTAGATGTTTTTATTTCTATTGCATATTGGGAAAGATTGATTTCTGGAGTCTAGCTGTCTGTTGTGGTACCCCAAGCCATAGGAATTTCTCTCCGTAATAGAATTGGCGACTCCGCTGGGGAGTTCCTAGTAATTGTCCTTTGGGGGTTGATTTCTTGGCATTCAATGTATTTGAATTGCTCTCTCTCTCTTGTTTATGTGTCGGGTATGGGGGCATGTATGCCTGGTAGAGCCTGATTGGTGTGAATTTAGTCTCAACCTGTCTGTTTGCCTTGAATTTGTGCATCTTTTTCTTCCTATACGCGGGTTTGTCACTTACAGTCACGTATACATGCGGTTTCCCCTGGGATTCTCGCGTATACACGCGGGTTCACTGCGCACAATCGCGTATACTCTGGTTTTTACCTTTTTGTGGAAGATAGTGGATTGCTGGGTGAATTATGTTAGTTGCTGAGTCTCCTTTGGCACTGCCTGAGTCTGTTAATACCTCTGTGTTTGACCAGAAACGTTTTTTTAGCCTAAATTTTTTCTTTTAGGAAAGTTCTTGTCATGGCATCTTTGATTTTTTGTTTGAGATTAGTGCATTAGAGTCCTTTTGCCTTAGTGCTTTGCTGGAATGTTGTTTATGTGTGCTTGCAGAGTCTGGGGTGGTTAGAATCATTCTTTTTCTTTTTGTATCTCTTTATTTTCAAAAACTCCAAAAACATTTGCTTATCATCATGCATTGCATTTTGCACTTTGCATTGTACTTGCATTAGATCTAGATTTGCTTTGGAGTAATAGTTAGGACTTCATATAGGGAAATTTGCATTCAGAATTTGAAGAAGAAATTTTGCATTCACGTAGTATGCATACCCTGTTTTCATGGACACAATGCATTTGCATTGATTGTTAGGTGTGCATTTTACTTCTTGTTACGTCATAACACCATTAGTTGCACGACCATATCCTATTTTTGAGTAATAAAGCCAAACTAAAATCAACGCTAATTAAAATGAATTACACTCTTTTCTTTTCTAGGGTGCACCAACAAGCTTAGGTTTTAGGATCTTGGAATAGTTCATTGAAAGTTAATTCTCCAAGATCACTAAACGACAACAACTAGGTGTCTGTCCAGGGAGTGTGTGAAATCCTTGGTATAACCAGCGTTCTCAGGAAGCTCCTCTCAAAAGGGAGTCAAGCACTAGGCAGTGTGAGTGGTTGTTGATCGGGGTAACCCCTGGTTGGTAACTATGTAGCACCGGCGATATAGCCAGGATTGTATTCGTATCTGGGGGCTCTTTTGGGAGTTTCAGGCTTTGCTACCCTGCCCATACACTCAATCCCTCCTGCGACTGTCCGCTTGAGCGTTGATTATATTAAGGTGACCTTAGTGACCTTACCTAGGATATCGAGGGGGTATGTGTAGAGGTTATTCTGCATGTGTCCCGGCCAGGTTGGGGTCGGACAGCACATTCGCTTTACGCGTTGAAGCTGAGGGCCACAATAATTGGTTTCGAACCTCTGCTTGTGGTGACAAGGGCCTCTCAAGCCTCTCCTAGGTGAGACATACCGACCACATTTGGGAGCTCACTTATCCAACCCTTGTTTGCTTGATTTTGGCTTTATATTTTATAGTGATTGCTCTGTGCACACTATTTGGCCTAGGGTTGACGTAAATACAGAGTCTTTGTTTTTTTGTTGATTCATTGTGGAGTAGGGTGCGGTTCTGCGCTGTTCTCGTCGGTTAGCAGGACTTTCGCCTTCCACTTCTCCTCCTCCTTTGGGAGAGGGGCCTAGATGGTCCAGGAAGACTATGTCACACACTGATTCACACACCATGGAGGATCATTCAGAGACTATTCCTGAGCCACCTCCTCCTATTCGTATTGACGATGGGGAACTTACTCCTACATACGATCCCTCGGCTGACCTAGCTGAGATCGGTCCTGTTATTTCCCAGATAGGATCTTTTCATGATAGACCTACTCACCCTAGGGTAGATTCCCCATTGACATGTTACCGATATGGAATGTCGGATGATGCCGAGACTCACTTTGACCCTCCTAGCACTAGCTACGGTAGTTATGTTACGACTGGTTTTCCTATGCACGATTTGACATTTCATGTTGAATATGACTTTGAACCTAGCACTATGCCTGGGGGAAATCCCATGCCTTACCTTGCAGAGAGGTTTGGGAGTACTAGTCACATTGCACCTTCCATCCCAGCGGTGGAAGTTCCATCTTATATACCTCCTAGGTCTAGAGTTAGTGATCCGATAGGGATACCAGGTTCCAGACGAGTGACGATAGGCACTAGTACATTCATTCTTACAGATATTCCTTCGTCCTCGCTTTCGATTTCTTCAAATGTAAACCCTCCACCTTACTCACGTGGTCCTTCGAGTCGGCACGTAGCTACGAGTCAGATCCATACTGTGATTACTAGACCAATTGTGTCTCAAGTCTACATACCACCCGTGGCTTTGGGAGTTTATGTTCATATCTCTAGAGGTCAGATTCCTACTTCCACGACATATATCCCTACTTCCGGTATGTATATTCCTACTTCCGGAACGTATCTTCCTACCTATGGAGTGTCCCATGGGGCATCGCAAGCGATGACCTATGGACCCTACTATGGGACGCAATATGGACAGGTCTCTCCACCTTATGGAGGCAGGTATTCACAACTTGCTTATTCTCCTAACTATGGCTTTGTAGCTCCTACTAGTCAAGGTCCACCTCATTATGCTACTTCCACGCCACCCTATATGGGTCATATAGGAGGAGGTCACTATGGCCAAGGTCATGGTGGTAATCAATCCTATATGAACCAGGGAGTGGTCCATAGACCTCATCATCCTAGGCTCCCTTTCCTCGCGACACTCAATTTACCTGACTTTTCAAGACTTATGAATGATCCTATGGCTCATGACCCGGCTGTCCCTACCAAGCTTCCTTTGGACATACCTAAGTTCAAAGGCAAACCAGGAGAGGATCCGAGTGAACACATTACGACATTCCACCTATGGTGCTCTTACAATTCATTGCATCAGGACTCAGTCCGTTTGAGACTATTTCAACGCACCCTCACAGGGCCTACGGCGAAATGGTATATAGAGTTACCTAGGGGTGCCTTTACTTTGTTCGATGACCTTGCGATGACTTTCCTTAATCACTTCCAGCTACCAGTGCGCTATGATGTTGGTACTGAACTCTTGTCGACATTTTGGCAAGATAAAGCCACCCATATTTCTGATCATATTCAGGAGTGGCGTAGATGGAAGAGATTAATTAAAGCCTTTATACCGCCAGAGTTCCTCCTTGAGTGGTTCCTCAAATCTTTATTGCCATATATCGCGAAGGATGTTTCCACATCCGGAGTGCAAAATGAGGAACAAGCAATATTTAGGGCATAGGAACTAGACTTGATCTATGCTCAGTCTGGTTTGTTATATGAGATTATACCTAATGCTCCTCATTCTAGTTACGATCCCAAGGTCAAACCTGGACCACATGCCGATGGCATTGTGGGTAGTGCAAGTAAGAAACCTGCAGGTTCGGTTGTGAAACAAGTTGCTCAGTTGTTAATCAACCAATCTGCCTCGGGACAAGCTGCGGCTTCGTCTCAGCCTGCCCAAACGACGAATGTACTTGCTGTGCAATCGTCCGACCAGAAGGGTAACCAGCAACCCGGACGAAATAGAAAAAAGGGTAAAAACAATAATAATAAAAAGGGTGGGAATAAGAATGAGAATGCTAAAAATAATGACAAGAACAATAAAAATGCTGGGGGGGACAAGCAGAATAAATGTAAGGTTAAGTTTCCTTGCAAGCTATGTAAGGACGATCACCTCACTTACTTGTGCCCTAGGATGGATGAAGCTTTGAAGTTCATAGCACAGGGACCAGCTGTGTTAACGAACCCTTTACCGCATAACCAGAATATGAACTTGAAGTCCCATGATCAATCTAGTGATGAAGATCCACCTAAAACTAGTGGTCGTGGGTGCATTAATATGGTCTGTGCCGCGAAAGTTGTGACGCGTGCAAAAGATTATACTTCGTCACAACACAACCCAGGCAAAGAACCTGATCCACTAGGAACCCCTTTGCGCATTGAGAAACCTGCGGATAAACCTGAGGCTGCACCTCACATTCCTAAGGGGGTACTTAAGCATTCAGGGAATAATCCAAATGCCTGAGCCGCCCAGAATTATTCATTTGTCGAGGATTTGGGTCATACTCCTTGTGCGATGTCTGCATTGGAAGTGCTTCAGAGTTGTCCATTGCAAAGGAAGTGCTTCACACAAAGTCATATGGGAGATCCTTGGATTCTTCCTCCACCGAGTCCTTCGAGTGAGCCCATTGAGACGAGCATGCCATTTCCTACAGTCATGATAGCTTACCAAGATAATCTCCAGTCTGCTACAGATCCTTGTTCTTCCTCTTCACAGACGGAGGAGGAAGACCCCTATGTGTTGTCGGCATGGGCAGTACAGTCTTCTCATGCCCACGATTGTCTTGATACGGTTTTCCCTTCAGATGAAGCAATTATCGAGGCTATGTCAGGAGTTGAGCCACCATGGGAGGAACTTCATCATAGATCATATTTTCTTCTGGAGCTTGACCTTTTGGAGCATGAGGATTATAGGGAGATTCTTAGTCAGAAAGTTGGTAGACCCATGGTTCCATTAAGCTCTCTTGGTCAGATGGCTGATGGAAACATGGCAAACATATCGTCAACTATGCCTATCAACATTTCTCGCAATCCTGGTACAATTGAGAATGTCTACATTGGGGTGAATTGTTCCCAAGATGAGATTCGAGAGTATACCGAGCTATTCAATGAATTTCGTGATATTTTTGCTTGGTCTTACTTTGTACCGCTATGGAGTAGATTCCATTTTACGACGTTGTTTAACTCATGAGGAGGTTGAGGTAGTGCTTAATGATTGCCACGAAGGGGCGTGTGGTGGTAATTTATCTGGGATTTCTACAGCTCAAAATATTTTGAGAGCAGGTTATTTCTGGCTATCGATCTTCAAGGATTGTATTGAAGTGGTCAAGAGGTGCCACCCTTTCCAGGTGTTCGCACGTAATATGTGCTCGAAGCCTGCCCCGTTACACCCTATTATCACTGTCGGTCCCTTCACCAAATGGGGGCTCGATTTTATGGATTGAAACCTAGCTTCGGCTGGGGGGCACCATCATATTATAGTGGCTGTTGATTACTTCACGAAATGGGCTGAGGCAATGCCTACAGTAAAATTCGACGGTGAGACAGCCGCTCACTTTGTATTCAACCAAATAATTTCTAGGTTCGGGATTCCGAGAGAGCTTGTCACTGACTATGGCTCGCACTTTCAGAACTGTATGATGGAAGATTTGGCATCTAAGTTAGGGTATAATCAAGAGCACTCCTCTTCTTACTATCCTCAAGAAAATGGACAGGTTGAAGCAGTGAATAAATCACTTAAGTCCATTCTCCAACTAACCATCGCACAAAGCAAGACGAATTGGCATATTATGTTATATCCTTCTTTGTGGGCATATCAAACCGCGGTAAAGACTGCCACTGGTTTTTCTCCATATCAGCTTGTTCATGGAGTGGAGTCGATATTGCCGGTTGAATGCGAGATTCCTTCGTTGAAGTTAGCTGTGGAACTCTTACCAGACACTTCACCTTTGGAGGAGCATTTGGTTCACCTTGAGCAACTCGATGAGCAGTGTAGAGATGCCTTGGTGACTCTAGAGGTTAATAAGCATCGCGTAAAGGCCCAGTATGATAATTTTGTCCATTCGAGAGTGTTTAGTGAGGGAGACTTGGTCCTTTTGTGGGATCAATCGAAAGAACCCTTGGGGGCAGGGAAGTTCAATCCTATGTGGTGTGGTCCTTACGTGGTCAAGCATGTGTTAGAGAAGGGTGCCTACGAGTTAGTGGATTATGAAGGAACAGTCTTGGCGGAGCCTATAAATGGGCTCTATCTCAAAAAATACTATGCATGATCTTTAGCCAAGGCTACTTGTTGTATATTATTGTACAACTTTTTTGCATAGTTAGGTCTTGTTTATCGTGATCGGGTTTGTGATTAGTTTCCATTTCTTGTGGCAGATGTCAATGGAATCTTCCACCTACATAGGATTCGTGGATGGTGCAAGCCGTCACACTCAACACTCAGCCTCAGCTGCTTGGGTGATTTATACTCCTATCGGTCATGTACTGTCTTCAGGAGGTGTATGTCTAGGGCCATATTCCAACAATGTTGTCGAATATAGTGCCGTTATCGAGCTTCTACAGGATGCCATTTCGCATGTTGTTCTCTCTCTTGAGGTACGTCTTGATTCAGAGTTAGTAGTGTCAGAGCTCAATGGTTTGTACCATGTTAGAGATCCGACATTATTGAGGAGATTCTTACGTGTGAGATTGTTAGAACGGCAGTTTGAGAACATAACATATATACACATTCTGAGAAATTATAATCAAATTGCTGACTCATATGCTAACTATGTGTTAGATTGGCATTTGTTTCATTCATCATAAATTAATCATAAACACCATTTTTACACATGTAAATAAATAAACTGATCACCATAAAAAAAATTATATACATCAAAAATGTGGTAATACACAGTGTCATAATACAAAATTGGGGCTTTGAAAGCCACCATCATATACACGGTAGTACAAAATAGATACACTCCCAGGTGTCTAGTCCTGTGGAGGTGGATGAGGGTTTTGATCATGATATGTCACCATGGCTCTAGCTAGCTGCCGGAATAAACGCACCCATGCGCGTGGTACACCCACCACCTGTCTCTGCATAGCCTCAGGCAAGTCCTCGACTTGCGCCATGGGATTCCTGTGAGTTAGTCACATGAAGTTGGTATGGATGATTTGGAGCGTTCACTCCACATCCACACCGGTGATATCGTCTCCTCTTCCCCTCCGTCTATGACGTGGGAAGCCCTCTGGTCGTCGTGGTCCCACATCTGCACATGAATGGTAGATGTCATTATGTATTGTCACCCAAAACCATGTCTTTTTGATTCCATATAATCAAGAAAACACAAGAAAATTAAATACTTCAAAATTTTTAAAAAAGAGTAAGGGTCGAGATTCATTACCTATGTCTCCATATGCTGATCCTGGTGGTAATGGCATGTTCGGATCTCCCCAGAAATCTATCCCTGCATAAGTGTAGTCCTCTATGGAAACAATCTGTCATCGCCACTATGGAAAAAAGTCTGCTGGATAAGGGTTGGCCACCCTACCGCCCACCAGTCTGCGCATCGCGTCTGCCCAACGTCGTTGGGCCGGATCTCGAACCCCGTGGAGAGGAACATCCACTCTAGGGCTCAATCCTAGAACACGCTCGAAGAAAAACGTGCTCAAGATACTGCTGAACCCGAAGTTCCGTATCCTACCTGCCTTGCACTCGCTGAGCTGATGTTTCATGTTGCTCAGTAGTGAAGTGCTCCAATCATAGATGGTCGGTGTCATACACTCCACCGCATAGAACATCAGTGGCCGAGAGGCCTGATGGAGTGATGCTAAGCCTGCTATCCTGCCCAGCATCAGTAGTATGGCCTTTAGGCCCAGCACCTGTATAGCGTTGGTGGGAACTTGGCTCCCCACCTTCTCCGTCTCTGGGTAGCAGTACACAGCTATGTACTCATCGATAGTCAGCCCATGACCTAGCCCTCCTCGGGCACGAAGTTTCACCATCTCACTTCGCCATGATAGACCTGTGATAAAGTAGATATCCTCCACCTCAATGGTGAGGGACATGCTATCTAGCCGGAAGGACTCTGAGTCCGGATCCCAATAGTCTACAAGCATCTGTACTAGTCCTGGTTTGGCCCTCAAGCCACCTAGGCACCAAAACTTGTAGAGTCCGCATCTTCTTAGAGCTTCTTGAGCCATTCTGTCAGCCCTTACTGCTTCCTCTACATCACCGTGCTCGCGTTCTCTCCACTCTAGCACCATCATGCATGAGAATTTGACCAAAATGTCCATTAGATTCTTGTAAATCTTAGTGCACGGCGTCATACATGGCTATTTTGCAAACAACCGCGTATGTACGCAGTTTCCAACCCCTTTTCCGCGTATAGCCATCCCTATACGTGGAAAAAGCCTCGATACTCGTGTGGGCCGCAGCGCTCATGTAAGATTGGCCTTTAAAAACTCATTTGACCATGAAAAATTATAAAAATTGTATTGAAATGCCAGCAGAGAACATGAGTAAATACTTGGAAGAATCGGTTGTGAATTTCGTCGGCTGGATCTCCTGGAATTTGCAATTGAAAATCAGAGCTCCAATGGGTAAAAGTTTCAAATAATTTCTATTTTTTACTGTTTATAGAAAAAAATTTAAATATTTGAAAATTTTTACCCCCTTTCCTATAGTTTTGACCGTTTCTGACCTAATCTGTGATGTAGAAGACCATTTTCGGCACCATTTCAGCCTTTGGATCGACCCATTCGTACTAATCTCAGGTATAATGTCTACACTGGCATATAGGTTAGGCTCACCACCATTTGCATTTTGCATTACCTTATGACCATGTCACTATATCCTTAGGTACGAACCCACTCTATTATGTCACGGAACCTTCTTGCTGCTATAGAAGTGGCATGATATGAGTGGTAGAGCCTCACCTTACATGGGTACCCTAGTTAGTGGCTTATTTGTATTTGGTGCCCATGCCGATGTTTCCTCCTTTAGGGTGTGGGAGTCCGTTGTATAGTATTGCCATGACATTTAGCAAGAGCCTCATACTCCTCTTGATCTTATGCTGGCCATGACCCCCCGGACTCCCTTGTATCAAGTTGTGGATGCATTATCATGAGCTTTTCCTGTCTTATTGAGCTTTATGCCGGCTCCCCTGACATTGCGTTTCAGCCATATAGCCCGAGCTTGTCTCATGTCTAGCCATGCAGAGCCTTTATTTATATCCTTCGCAGCTTGATTCCCTTTTTACTGGGAGGGGATTTTCCCCCGAGTGTTGATATCCTACACATGTATCCTTGCATTGAGCATAGGTATGTTCCACTGCTTAGAACTAGTTTGTTTTTCCTAAATGACACTCGTCTCCTCCTAGTTTGTAATTATAAAGCTAGTTTATTCTTTTTTCAAGCTTTTCAAATAACTGAAAAAGACCAAAAAAATCAAAAAACCAAAAAGCCGGACAAGAAAAGATATTATCTTTGGAAGCTGTTGAGTCGTGTTGCCTTCGAACAGAGGACTGTATACCACATCCATTGGTTGGGTTATAGTTTGACTTTAGGAGCTGTACTCGTTTATCTGAGTTTTATCTCCACCGACTGGTTAAGCTTCCAGTCCCTATGGAGCCTGTATTGATGCCTCCTGCGTCATAGAGATGTCCCAGTTTGTATATCGAGTCTATGCTGCCTTCATTCAATCACCATACACCATTATGCTCTTGTTCGAAGGAAGTTGAAACCTGAGTCGGCCATTCCTCAGTTATCTTGACTTTACATGTCAGCCATTCCCGGTACAGTTACTGGTTCGTGCACCTTATGATCAAGTCCTTCCACATTATACAACTTTGCTGAGTACCTCGTGTTGGATGATGGGGGATTCCCTAATTCCCTCCTTCCAGCGGATTTCATCCCATCGACTTCAGATCATTTATTCTGGGATTGGAATCTAGAGTCATTGTGAGTTCCTTGAGATTTGCAGTCATCAGTGGCAGGCTCTCTCGCCATCGACAGTTTTGGGAATACATCAATGTCCCCTGATCGATGGATTATCTCAAGTGTTCAACCTCAACACATTTATTCACACTTGTTAGTTTGCACTCTGGTACCTTGATTCCCATTTTCATTATTGGTGGGTGATCTCACGTCTGTTAACGGTATACATCAATGACCGGTAATCAGACGATGGACTACTATGTTCAACCTCGACACCTTTATTCGCATAGTAGGACATGTACTCATAGCGGTGTTTGTAGAAGACCTTCCAGATTGGTGGCATCCACTATATGCTACCTCCTTGATCGTGCCAGTGTTCATGATATTTCAGCTCTCGTGATTTGTTCCAGTATATGTCAGACATTTCCAACCACTATGGAGATCTTGATCTGTTATATATCTTCAGCCTTTGTGGAGATAATGGTCCTTTATATATCTTCATCATGGAGATTCTGATCTATGTATATTGTACGTGGCAATGACCACATATGTCTTATCATGTTTCATGCCTATTCATGGCCATTGTACTCTTATGTATCCAGGACTGCTATATGTATTTGCAGTTATATGCAGAGTTGTATTATGGTATTATGCTGATTGGGTGGCAGGTCTTCCATTTGGGTACCTTCATCACTTCACTTCTGGGATGGACTTATAATGTATTTCGGCCATCGTATAACCCCTCTGATCTCATACATTAGGGGGCATTTGTTATAGCGGATTTCACCACACTAGGTGAATCACACATTGTATGGCCTTCCCCTGTCCCGCTGCAGACTCATTAGCCCCTATGGACCACTTTTTGTCTTTTGATGTATCATTTACCATCCCTAAAAACATTAGAAAAGTGATATACGTGGATTTTTCCCCGATAAACGCGTACATACGCAGATATTCCCTCTATAGTCACGTACATCGGGATGTGTACATAATCCAAAATCCTTTGGAGCGTTCCTTGACTTGGATCCGACTCATATGACTCCTGGCCTTCCATATGCCTTGAGATCGCACGGATTCAACCTTTCAATATCCCTTTGAAAACCTATATAAGGAACCCTTGAGACATTGAAAGCATAAGAGAATTGAGAGTATCGAAACTATAGTCCATTATTGCCAAAACTTATGCTTGAGTCTGCATCCCTTTGTCCCTTGGAGCACTGTTGTGTTCTTCCCAAGCTTTCCTTTTGCTAGTAATCTTGCTATCAGAGTGATGGAGGATTGAGGTGGTGGAGGCCCAAGTGGGGGATTCAGTTTCTCCGGTTCGCAGACATGCCGTCAGAGGTTGTCACTTGTAATCTCTGATTCATATTAATAGAAATATCTTTTCCTGTCCAGTAATGTGTATTTGAATGAATATTGTATCCATTGGAATATGTCAAATGCTTATACATTATTGTTTATATATGCTAGAATAGATCTAATACCATGAAATATAGTATGCTTGTATTATTTACTTGTTGTTGAGGACGTGCTATAACAATTCAAGCTGAACATTGGAGAGCTCAACGTGGATCTACTTCAACTGTCCAGAATAAGGTACGAGGTTCGATCCTTTAGTGTTAGATGTTTTTATTTCTATTGCATATTGGGAAAGATTGATTTTTGGAGTCTAGCTGTCTGTTGTGGTACCCCAAGCCATAGGAATTTCTCTCAGTAACAGCCATTTGGGCTCACTAATGCCACGGTTGTATTCATGTGTTTAATGAACAATGTATTACATAAATATCTCAATAAATTTGTAGTTGTTTTTATTGACGATATTTTAATTTACTCTAAGCCTAAAGAAGAACATGAGGAACATTTAAAAATTGTCTTACAAGTGTTAAGGGAACATCAGCTTTATGTTAAATTTTGTAAGTGCGACTTCTTTAAAGATAAAATACAATACTTTAGTACTGTGATAACTAAAGATGGGATCCCAGTTGATCCAGGAAAGATAAAAGCAATTGAAAAATGGTCGGTCCCAAAGGATGTGACTGACGTGCAGTCATTCATGGGGATCATCGGTTACTATCAAAGATTCATTGAGGGATCCTCAAGAATCACAAATCCCATAACTTCTTTACAGAAGAAAGGAAAGAAATTTGAGTGGAATAAAAAATGTGAAGAAATTTTTAAGAAATAAAAAACATTATTAACTACTGCACCAATCTTAAGGATTGATTATCCTAACAAGGACTTTTTTGTATGCATTGATGCATGCAACGATGGTCTTGGTGGGGTCTTAACTCAAGAAGGACATGTAATTGCATACGAGTCTAGGAAACTTAATATTCATGAAAAAAATTACGCTACATATAATTTAGATTTGGTTGCCATCATGCATGCTTTAAATATGTGGTGCCATCACTTAATTGGAAGAAAATTTATGTGAATGATGGATAATAAGGGTTTAAAATATCTGTTGGACCAACCAAATTTAAACACAAGGCAAGCTAGGTGGCTAGCTTTCCTTAGCGAGTATGATTTCGAGATCCAACATATTAAGGGGAAAGAAAATAAAGTCGTTGATGCTTTAAGTGGAAAGGCAATATTGAATTTCGTGGCAGCAATCAGTACTTATAAAATTGATTTAGATGATCAGTTGGAAGGAGTAAAATTGGATGAAAATTATCAGAAATTACAAGCTAAAGTGGCAGAAAATTTAAGTACATGTTATAGTCTAAATGATAAAGGATTAATACTTTATAAAAATAGGTTGTATATACCTAATTTACCTAAAATTAAGCTGTTGATTTTAAATGAAATACATAAGACTCCTTACTCAGGACATCCTAGCTATCAAAAGACCATAACCATGTTACAGAAAGATTATTTTTGGCCAAATATGAAGAATGAGTTGGCAGAGTATATTGCCATGTGTTTTGAGTGTCAATAGGTTAAGACTGAACACCAGCATCCAGTCGGTTTATTACAGCCATTACCAATCCCTAGCTGGAAATAGGAAATAATCTATATGGATTTTATTACAGGTTTACCTAGAAATCAGAATCAAAATGATTCGATAATGGTAGTCGTTGATAAAATCAGTAAAGAAGCTCATTTTATACCAGTAAAGACCACCCACAAGGCTGCTAATATTACTGAAATATTTATGAAACAGATATTTCGTTTACATGAGATACCGAAAGTTATAATTTCTGACAGAGACCCTAAGTTTACGGGAAATTTCTGGAAGTCTCTATTTAAAGGTTTGAATACTACTTTAAATTTCAACACATCCTTTCATCCGCAGACAGATGGACAGACTAAAAGGGTGAATCAAATATTGGAAGATATGTTAAGTATATGTGTTAGAGGACAACCAAGTAAATGGGAGGACTACCTACACCTGGTTGAGTTTGCATATAACAGCCACTTCCAAGCTTCAACAAAATATAGCCGATTTGAAATTTTGTATGGCAGAAAGTGCAATACTCCCATCTCATGGAGTAAGCCAGTTGACAAGTTAGTACTAGGGCCTGAGCTATTAAAGTAGATGGAGTTAATTGTAAATCAAGTGCAAGGTAATTTGAAGGTTACACATGACAGACAAAAAATTCAAGCAGATCTTAAACGAACTCAGAAAGAGTTCCAGGTGGGTGAACATGTTTTCATAAAGGTAAGGCCTAAAAAGAGTCCTTTAAAGTTAGGAAGTTGTGCTAAGTTGGCACCCAGATATTGTGGGCCTTTCAAAATAGTGTCTAGAATGGGACAGGTGGCATACCAGCTGGCTTTACTGCCAAATTTAAAAGTTCATAATGTTTTTCATATCTCTGTTTTAAAAAGATATGTACATGATGTTACTCATGTTATAAATTGGAATGATGTGCAGGTGGAACCTGAAGGATATTTTTTGGTGGAACTGGATTCTATCATCGACAAGAGGGAGATCTTGCTTCAGAATCATACCATTGGATAGGTGAAGGTGCAATGGATGCACCTTAGTCCAAAAGAAGCAACCTGGCTTTTTTGAGAGTCGTATGCGGGCAACATATCCAATTATGTTCCAGGGTAGCTCTGAGGACGATGAATAAAATAAAATCGAGGACAATGTTATATTTAAGGGGGTGTGTATTTCACATACCCCAAATTGAAAAAACATTTTATGTTTAAGAAGACATTATACTTTGATTTGATTGTAAATTTTGTAATTATTGACCAAGTGGGGTCAAGGATAATTGTATTTATTTATGCTATTATGAAACCGAGTATAGATTGAACACCATACTAAACACCAACAAGAGGGTATGAGCTGTTACGAGCTGGTAGTTGATAGAGACGATGTAAGGGTTTTACCTAGGGGAGGTTGGGCGAGCAGTGGCCAGGCCGCACTGGTCTACCTGCAGGCGATAGCACTAGGCCTCCTGCGGAGTGCCATGGCAACATCAGGGTAGGGGGACACTTCCCTAGATGGAAGGGATCCCGTGCTTGGTTGAGAGAAGTTAGACGAGGAAGGAACCGGAGGTGGAAGTCACCCAGGAACCAGGTCAGGAAAGAAGTTCATATTGGGGGGTTGCATGTCGAAGACCGCCTCCATCCTAGTGATTCAAATTAGATATGAGGTAGTTAGAGGAAAGATTGAATCATGGAAGGAAAATCCCTAATCAGGAAATTTGTGGGGATATGGCCGAAGGAGAAAGATTTGATTAAATGGATAAATAGTGTGTGGAACCCTAAATGACACTACGACCTTCAGTTAGGCTCAAAGGGTTTCTTCACCATTATCTTTTTTTAACCAGGAAGATAGAGATAGAGTCATGGAGGGAGGCCCGTACTTTTTCTTCTTGGCCAGGTTATACCTTCACCCATGGAAAGAGAATTTTAACCCAGAAATGGAGGATATGACAACTGCCCTGATCTGGATTCACCTCTTCTCTCTCCCGGGTGAGTACTGGGATGTGTAGACTCTGAGGGATATAGGAAACACTTTGGGGGAATTCATAAAAATAGCAGAACAGACCAAAATCCAAAGGTATACCTCCTTTGCTCGGATCTATGTATATATGGATCTCTCCATAGAACTCCCAGAAGAAATCAGTTTAAATTGGGAAGATGAAGAATGGATCCAACCCATAGACTATGAGCAACTCCCCTTCAGATGCCATCACTGTCATGGCTATGGTCATATTGGGATGAACTGCCCCAAAATAAGTCCTAGGGCTGGTCCGTCTGAACCCCATCCGGATAAATACTTTGAAATAGACAGGTTCACACAGGTAAAAAACAAAAGAAGAAGCAGAGGAGGAGGAAAACCCAATACAAGAAAGGAGAAGGTGACAAAGGAGCACAAACCCAGAAACCCCTTCGAGGCTCTAGGGTTAGAGAATGAGGATGGAGGAGTCCCAATCAAGAAACTTGTAGCATACCAATAGGAAAATCTCATCAAAATACCAGTGGAAGAGGATGTGCAGTAGATGGAAGGGACGGAGGAGGAAGAAGGAGACGACATGGAACTCAGCGAGTTAGATATGGACTTGTTTGAGGAAGAATGTGGGAAGAAGGGTCAAGGTTACATCTCTCGACGCCAGATCAAACTCCTGCAGAAGGAAATCATTCGAACAGGCGCCCATGAGAGTCTTGGGATTGACCCAGATGCTCAAAAAGGTAGTAAGAGGAAATCCCTAGAAGAAGAGTTATGAAGAGGTAGGAAGACGAATAAACAGCGCATAGCAGCAGTGGGAGTTCGACTAATTGAATCCGGCCAATACCCTACAATCAGGGTGGCCTTCTCTGAAGTTAAAAAGAGTTGTCAATGAAGTTCATATCGTGGAATATAAGGGGGTGCGAAAACCCCAAGAAGTGGAAAATGATAAACAGGAAAATCATGCAGGAAACCCCAGATATTCTTTTCCTTCAAGAAATGAAGTGCTGCCTTGGGGGTTTAGAGAAAATTAAGGACAAAATTTGGAAAGGAAGTCATCTCATGGCTCTATATGCGGCTAGACAATCTGGAGGTGTGGCATTTTTTTGGCAGCCTAGGACTATGGAGTTCTCTGAATGGCGTGCCAACAAGTTTGCTCCCATGGCAGACTTCCATATCCTGGATTCAGGGGTGAAGGGCTCCCTTGGGAATGTTTATGGCCCCAGTAGTTTCCCTGAGAAGCATACCTTCATGGATTTCCTCAACTAGCTCAAAGAGAAAACTGAGATTGGAACTTGGGTGCTTGGAGGGGATTTCAACCTGATTGCCAATCTTGGGGAGAAAAAGGGAGGAAGGCAATTCCTGGACAAATACGAGGAAGCTTTCTATGAGTTTCTATCCTAGAGCTCGCTTTTTGACCTAGAAACAGGTAATGGCTGGTACACTTGGAACAACAAGAGGGGGGGGCGAGCACTTAGTGGCCTCTCACCTTGACCACTTCTTGATGTCTGAAAATATCATGCACAACACGGGGGAAATTATGGCCAATGTTCTTCCAGTAGCTAGCTCTGACCACTAGCCCATTAGCCTTTCATGGGATTGGTCTTGCCCTCCTATGGGCCAACCTTTTCATTTTGAACACTTTTGGCTGGAACATAAAGAATTCAAGGACCTTGTCAATTAGTGGTGGTAGGAGCTGGTCCCCCCTGGAACCGTTATGTTTCACTTTCAGCAGAAACTCAGGGCTCTGAAGGCCAAGATCCGCACATGGAAGTTGGTTGGGATGAGGACATGAAAGCCAAAGAGGACTTAATGAGTCAAATCGAGGCTAGGGAAAGGCAGGATGGAATATTTTGGCAACAAAAGGCGAGGGTTAAATGGCTGCAGGAGGGAGAAAGAAATACCAAATTCTTTCATAACTCGATGATCTAGGATAGAAATAACCTTCCGGTTTACCTAAGTATGAACCCTAAAAGACAAGAGACTAAAGGCTACCTTGACAATACCAGCTATCTGGGGGGACAGTCGCCAGCCGAACTCGTACGCATGGGCAGGGTAGTTGAGCCCGAAACTCTGTCTAGGACAGAATCCCCAGATGTGTAAAAGTCCTGGGTTACGTTTTGACAAGGATTCGGAGGGTTATCTCCTTTGTCCAAGCCTCCACGCGGCCTAGTGCTTAACTCCTATTTGAGAGGAGATTCCCAGATACAGTGATAGAATCAAGGATTTACCTAAAGAACGGTCCACTATGTCTGATTTTATAACTTGTGGGAAGTTTACACTCCCTAGCCCACAAGTCTGGCCTAAGCTAGTAGGTGAAAGGCCCCTAAAAATAAAAACTTACTAGTAAATTTTAATTTATGTGTTTATTTTAAGGGTTGTTTCTTACTTGTTATACACCTGATTGGCACCTCTCCGTCCTAGTGCTGACATCCCTCAAGTCGGCACACAAAAGGACACTTATGGATTGAGGTTTGCCTAGTTTCATTATACCTTGGTTGATGATGAAATACATTGCCTATATGCCCAGCTGATTACTTTGCCATTTTGAGATTTTGAGTAGCATACGCGACTATATCTATTGACATCTCACGCATCATACGCGAGTATCATGTTCAGCAGGTCGCGCATACATGTATATGCGGGTTGCACTTGTATAGAGTCGCGTATCATACGCGGGTTTCTCTACTACAGACCCGCGCATGGTTTCCTCAAAATTAATATTTAAAAACACTCGATAATGGAAGATTAGTTCATTCATTTAACTTAATATTCCTAACTGCTATAACCTCCCTAACCTTCGAGAACTGCCTCATTTCATCCATATAAATAGAGGCCTTGGGGAGTGGGTTTGAGATATATACTTGGAGAGAAAAGTTATGCTGGTGGATTGTCTACAGAAATCTTTGGAGCAGAGAAACTCAGAGTCCTTTGGTGACAGAGGAGTCCTTTTTCAGACATTGGGTTGTAACCTAAACTCTTTCTATTATTGTTAATAAAGATATTACTTCTTCCATATGTGTTTCATATCTTGTGGATTGGTAAATGTTTACATTTCAATATGATATATGATTTGCCTAACCTGCATCTATATATATGAACTGCTTTGTATCTGGAAGAGTGTTTATTAACAGGTGAAGGAGGAACTATCCTGGAGACTTTGGAAGTGGATCAGAGAGGGAGAAGATAGCGAGGATCAACCTTCGTTTAATACAAGTAAGTCCTTCTACTTTCCTATTTCCTATTCTGTGCTTTTAGAGTCAAACTGTCTGCAAGTTATGAGTATGTTGGTAACCCCCTAGACCTAGGTTATTAGGTGAATTATCCTATACAACAGAACTGGCGACTTCGCTGGGGAATCCAAGTCTGCTTTAGGTCTTTTTCTGTTGTCCTGACCAGTCATTGCTCGAAGTTTTGTTTGTGATTTTGTCCTTCTTTCTTACTTACTGTAGCATTTGAAAGTCTTGGGTCTTTCTCTGTTTTTGAGAATTCTTTTTATACCCATACGCGGGTTGTCCCACTGGACATTCGCGAGTACTGAGTCTCATGCACGGGTTGTTCCACTGTACAGTCGTGCATCATTCGCGACCTGCACTACTACACAGTCGCGCATACTCCTGAAAACTGTGATTTTTGTGTCAAAGTTTGCTTGTTCTTTGGCCTGTTATAAGTCCTGTTTTCTGTTAAGACTTTCTTTAAGAGTGTTGCAGAGTTGTCTAAGTGTATCAGGTGATCACATCTTAGTGCTTTTCGAAGCCCTTGGGTTCTTTTTACTTGTCTTATTTACTGTTGCATCTTGAAGTTTTTGGCTTGTTTGGGTTGTTGGTGAGAGTGCCTGAGTCTAGATCAGTGATCAGGGTCTTAGAATCTGTCTTTCCAGTCTGATTTCTGTCAGTTATTGGTTTGCTTTTGCCTGTTAAAGTCTGCTTTGATTTTGTGTCAATGCGTGCACCCAACCTAGGGTCCTAGCCTGCGTTTCTTGCTGGTCTTTTGGTCCTGTCTGCCTGTTTACTTTAGTTTGTGTTTTTTTTATACAGTCTATAAGTGTCAAGTTTACTCAAGCATTGCATTTATACATGCACAATAGTTTTTTGAGCATTTTTTAAAGTGAAAAACAAAACATAGTTAATCTTTTGCATTGTAATTTCTGCATTAGAGTAGTGTTTGTTTCAGTTTAAGAAATACTATCTCAGAAAAATACAAAAACATATAGGCTTAGTTTCTCTTTTTGTTGCATATAGTTCATCAATATTTATTTGAAAAAATGAAAAGAAGTTTATTTTATAGTGATAGTTTGCTTTAAATGCACCTTTTGCTTTCATTTATTTTCTACTGAGTCATAACATCATACAGTCCATCACTTCCACTTCCTTTGAGTAAAGAACAGCCCTTAAAATTAACACTTAAATTTAAAATCTATTAGTAATTTTTTTATTTTTAGGGCCTTCCACCTACTAGCTTAGGCTAGGTTTGTGGGCTAGGGAGTGTAAACTTCCCACAAACTATAAACTCAGACGTAGTGGGCTATTCATTAGGTAAATCCTTGGTTCTACCACTGTATCTGGGAAGATCCTCTCAAATGGGAGTTAAGCATTAGGCCGCGTGGAAGCTTGGACAGAGGGGATAACCCCCTGAATCCTTGTCAAAACGTAACCCAGGACTTTTGCGCATTTGGGGATTTTGTCTAGGCAGAATTTTGGGCTCAACTACCCTGCCCATGCGTACGAGTTCGACTTGCGACTGTCCCCCCAGACAGTAGGTATTGTCAAGGTAGCCTTAGTCTCTTGTCTTTTTAGGGCTCATACCCAGGTAAACCGGAAGGTTATTTCTGGTTCACCTTGAACAGACTTGGAAGGTAACGCTTGTGGAAAGTGTAGGAGGGTGGTTGGGTGATTCCTCCGCTTGTGCCTAAGAACCCCTCAAGGACACCAAGTAACTGTTCATCAGCTTTCTTTGGGAAAGCATATCTTTATAGCCTGTTTTGATTGCTTGAGACTTAGGATTTTTTTAGTGTATGCTCTGTGGATTTGCTTGTGTTTAGTTGGCCTTAGGGTGTGATTTTTTAAGTCTTAATTCTAGAGGACCAACTTGTTAGAAGGTCAAGAAGGTTGTGAAACCTTCCTCCTCTCTCACCACTGGAACCTCCACCTTTACCTCAAAGGCGGAGACTAAGCACAGGTGGTTCTTTTGAACCAGTAGGAGTAAGTGAGGTTCTTGGTGAACCGGAATTAATAGATAACCACTTTGACTTTGACACAGTCGAGGTAGAAGAATTGCAAGCTGATGAGTTTGAAAGAAATTATAATACCCCCTTGACTGATTTGAACGATCCAGTGATCGTGCAGGTTAGGCCTTTTAGGTCACCAATGCTAGGTGTACCTGTAGGTAGAGCTATGTCTTCTGAAGGAGAAAGTTCATTTGTTTTCACCTCAACCCTTCCGGTTGAAGGGGTACTACCTCCCCCGGTTAGTACCCCTAGATCTAGTTTACCTTCCACACCCTTAACTCCAGCAAGCCGAGTGGTCTAACCACCGGTTTACTCGAACATTGGAAGTATGTCTGGTGATATGGCTACTGGGATTCCTAGTATGTCTACAATTCCTTCTTCCTTCCCTTACACTACCCACAGTGGTCTGGTGGGATCCTCGGCCTTTGTCCAAGGATTCCCTTGGAATGGGGGGCACATACCCCCCTCTAGTCCATATGTAGGCCCACCTCCTTCATATGTAGGAGTGCAGTTTGGTAGCAACACCTCTTACGGGAAAATCTACCAAACCCCTATTTCGGTCCCATACATGAGCTCTCCCTTCTCTTTGTTTAGTGGAGGGATACCTGCTCCAGTCTTTCAGACCCCAACTTCCATGGGGATGGCCCGAACCACTTACACTGCACCTCCCACCCAAAACCCAGTGGCTTACGGATGGAACCCGTTCCAAAGAAACCTACCCACTTCACAACCGGTGTCTAGGGGAAACCCCACCTTTACTTATGGGCGATCAGGGGAAAGTCCCTCTAATCCCCAAGCTAGTACCTCTAGTACACCGGCTAGGCCAAAGCTTCCTTTTCTGGCAACTTTGAACTTGCCAGACTTATCAAAATTGATGAACGATCCGGTGAGGCATGACCCCTTATGGCCACCTGTTCCCACCAAACTGCCCTCAGACATCCCTAAGTTCGAAGGCAAGGCTGGTGAAGATCCTGGGGCACATGCCACCACCTTTCGCTTATGGTGTTCTTCCAACTCATTGAATGAAGATTCAGTGAGATTGAGGCTGTTCCAGAGGACCTTGATGGGCACTGCAGCAAAATGGTACATTGAGCTACCTTCTGCTGCTTTTAGCAGCTTCTGGGACTTGGCTACCGCTTTCCTTAGCCACTTTCAGCTTCCAGTCTATTACGACTTCGGAACGGACTTCTTGTCCACCTTTAGACAAAACAAGGAAACCCACATCTCGGATCATATCCAAGAGTGGAGGAGGCGAAAGAGCCTCATTAAAGCTACCATCCCTCCTGAGTTTCTATTAGAATGGTTCCTTAAATCTTTATTGCCCTATATATCTAAGGATGTCTCCACATCAGGAGTGACTAGTGAGGAAGAAGCCATACTCAGGGCCCAGCAGTTGGACTTGATTTATTCATAGTCTGGGATTTTATACGAAATCATCCTTGAGGCACCAAGGCCTTCTCATGAGGCCGAGAAACCCAAGCCTGGACCCCATGCTGATGGTGTGGTTGGGTCTGTAAACTCTCCCACTGTAGAGTCTTTGACAAAACAACTTCACCAATTGTCTGTCAAACAGTCTACGGCGGAGGCAGCAAAGGCTGCCCCCTCCTCCCAAAGTGCAAATGTTTTTGCACAAACCTCTTCGAAGGGCAATCAGCAGCCCGGTGGGAAGAAGAAGAAAGGTAAAAAGGGAGAGGGAAACCAAAATCAAAACAAGCCAAAGCCCGCGAACAATGCTAATGGGGGAAAAAAGGAAAAGAAGAAAGTCAAATTCCCTTGTAAGTTGTGCCAAGGGGATCATCTTACTCATCTTTGTCCCCTCATGGAACAAGCTCAGAAGCTGTTACAAATGCAACCACCGGTTGTCCTGAAGGATCCATTTCCCCAAGGGCAGAATTCTGCTTCAGCTTCTACCGTAGCAGGGGGCAGTCAAACTGATCCTGACCCTAATTATATCAACATGGTTAGATACTCAACTTTGTTACAAACCAGGAACAAGAACTATGAGAAGGAGACCGATGAGAAGGGTAAAGCTGTAGTTGAATCTTCCAACCCTCTCACTATAGAGAAACCTGCGGAAATAATGCCAAAGATACCCAAAGGTGTCTTTAAGAAGACTTTGCATAATCCAAATGCCCGAGCCGCTTCTAACTACTCTGTGGTTGAAGACTTGGCCCAAAATCTGTGTGCAATGTCAGCTTTGGAGGTGCTACAGAGTTGTCCCACTCAGCAGAATGCCCTCTTAGCAGCTCTAGGTAGCATGGACTCTTCGAGTCTCTTAGCGAAATTTAATCTCTCTGAGGTTAAAATTCGCCTCCCTTATCATGTAGCTTTATCGATAGATGTTGTCCATGGTGGTAAGACCATTGGACGAGCGGTTGTTGATAAGGGAGCCTCTACTTGTGTTATGTCCCTGGCTTGTTGAAAAGCTCTCGGATCCCCAGAGCTGGTCCCATCAACCACTTTACTTACTACTTTTGATGGAAGGTCTTTTCGTCCACATGGTATCCTACCAGCTTTTGAGATTAAGTTGGCTGGAAAAGCAGTCTCTGTTGAAGTCGAAGTGATTGATGCTCCATTGGATTACAATTTGCTTCTGGGTAGGAATTGGACTTATGCAATGTCTGCTGTTGCATCTGCTGTCTTTCGTGTCGTGGTATTTCCACATGAGGGAAAGCTGGTAACTATTGACCAACTTGATTTTACTCGTAAAGGCTGCTTAGAGTCTAAATATTCCACTGTGCCATTGGTTGATCAGGACAAACCTGCTGCACAGAGCTTGGGGGCTGGACTGTATGCATCATTGATGGGCACATTCGATATTCCAGCTCTAGTCCTTTATCTCGGTTCTACTACTGTAGGGGAGTCCATTGATTCGGTGGTCGATAGGACTGATCCTTGGGTCCTCCTAACCCCTCAGGAACTGGAAGTGCCCTTGTCTGCAGTGGAAGTGGCGTATCAAGCTATTACCCAAACCACTGTAGATCCCATTCCAGATCCTCTTACAGTCTCGGATGATCTGGAAGAAGTTTATATGCCTGCATGGGAAGAAAACTCTTTACATTCCATAGATTGCTTAGACACTGTTTTGCCTTCAGATGAAGCTATTCTGGAATCTATGTGTTCACGTGATAAGATATGTGAGGATCTTCATCACCGATCTTATTTCCTTCCAGAGCTAAGCAAGATAGAAAACCAAGAGTTCCTTGTGAGACTGTCGGATGATGTTGATACACCCGTCAATCCTTTACCTAGGGAAGGATTTTTTGCCGAGGGGAATATGGAAAACATTTCCGCTACTATACCGATCAACATCTCCGTAAAGCCAGATATCATGGAAAATATCTATATAGGTGCAAACTGCTCTCCGGAGAAGATTGCCATTTATACTGCCCTTTTCAAGGAATTCTGCGATATCTTTTCCTGGTCAAATGAGGAGATGCCAGGCATTGATCCATCTATTGTTCAACATGAGATCCCAACCTATCCTGATGCTAAGCCGGTTCAGCAAAAATTACGCCCCGTGAACCTGCATAAAGCGGCGGCTGTGAAGGCAGAGGTAGAAAAGCTGTTGAAAGCGGGTTTTATATATCCCATTGCTTTGACTGAGTGGGTGTCCAACCTAGTCCCCGTTGATAAAAAGCAAGGGGCTATTCGTGTTTGTACGGACTTTCGAGACCTTAACAAAGCCTGTCCCAAGGACAACTACCCTACACTGTTTATTGACCAAATTATAGATGCATGTGTGGGTAGTGAAGTATTTTCGTTTATGGATGGTTTTTCCGGCTACAATCAAATCCAAATCAAACCGAAAGACCAGCATAAAACGGATTTTATTTGCCCTTGGGGTACATTCGCGTATAGAAAAATGCCCTTTGGATTGAAAAATGCAGGGGCAACCTTTCAACGAGCCATGAACTTTTCTTTTCACGATATAAAATCCATTGTCGAGCCCTACCTTGATGATTTTCCTGCTCATTCTCGCAAGAGGATCCAGCATCCAGATCATTTACGGTTGATTTTTGAGAGATGCAAATACTATAAAATTCACTTGAATCCCCACAAGTGTGTTTTCTGCATCAAATCAGGTAGATTGCTTGGATTCATTGTCTCTAGTAAGGGGCATACATGTGGATCCGTTAAAAGTCGAGGCCATTGTAAATCTGCCTCCTCCTCGTTCACTTAGGCAACTTCAGAGTCTACAAGGTAAGTCTAACTTCATTCGACGTTTTATCATTAATTATGCCAAGATCACAAAAGGTTTCATGCACCTGCTTAAACAGAACATCCCATTTGTATGGGATGAAACTGCACAACTCGCGTTCGAGGCATTAAAGAAAGCCTTGTTGTCGGCTCCTTTATTACGCCCACCAGATTACTCTAGGGATTTTTTATTATATCTGGCCGCATCGGAGTCTAGCATTGGGGTAGTGCTAGTTCAGGAGGATGACAAGCTCGTTGAGCATGTTGTCTATTATCTTAGCCGCGCTCTGGTTGGGCCTGAGCTTAAGTACTCCCACGTCGAAAAGTTAGCCTTAGCGGCTGTTTATGCTGTACAGAGGTTACGGCATTACATCTTACTGAGGACCACTACTGTAGTGGTGGATGTAAACCCTTTCCAATATGTTTTATCCCGACGCATTGTTGGGGGAAAATTCAACAAGTGGATAGTCATTCTCCAAGAGTTTGACTTGGTTTTCCAATCCGCTAAATCCAAAAAGTCCTTAGTTTTTGCGGAGCTTATAGCAGAATTCCCTACGGAAGAAGATGTAGTGATTCAATATGACTCATTCCCAGATGAGCACATCTTCCTTATATCAACCTCTGATCCTTGGTACGGAGATATTCTCATATATCTCCAAACTTTGAAGTATCCTACCGCTTACTCTAGGGAAGACCGATGCAAGCTATGTCTTCATGCTAAAAACTACCTCATAATTGGAGATACATTATATCGAAGAGGGGTAGATTCTGTCTTGCGCCGCTGCCTTACTCATGAGGAAGTGGAGATTGTCCTAAATGATTCCCATAGCGGAGCGTGTGGGGGTCATTTATCTGGGTTAGCAACGGCCCAGAAGATATTACGTGCTGGGTATTTCTGGCCCACCATCTTTAAAGATTGTGTGGAAGCTGTAAAACACTGTCATCCATGTTAGCTGTACACCAGAAAAATGTGGTCACATCCTGCTCCCTTGTTTCCTGTTATCTCGGTAGGCCCCTTCATGAAGTGGGGGATCGATTATATGACGTGCAACCCAGCCTCGGCTGGGGGGCACAAATACATCATTGTCGCTGTCGACTATTTCACAAAATGGGCAGAGGCAATGCCTACTTTCAAAGACAATGGGGAAACGACAGCTTACTTCGTGTTTAATCAGATTATTGCTAGGTTTGGTATTCCCAAAGTGATTGTCACTGACCATGGCAGTCATTTCCAAAATCACATGATGACAGAGCTGACCACTATGCTCGTATTTTGACAAGAACACTCTTCTCCTTATTATCCGCGAGAAAATGGTCAGGTTGAGGCTATAAAAAAAACTTTAAAAACTATTCTTAAACGTACTATTGATACAGCCTGTTCAAATTGGCACATCATGTTATATCCTTCTCTTTGGGCTTATCGAACCAATGTCAAAACTGCTATGGGTTTTTCCCCCTTCCAACTCGTTCACGGGGTGGAAGCTATTACACCGATTGAATGCAAAATCCCATCCTTGCAGATAGCTATTCACATGCTACCTGACACAACTGAGCTTGAAGAACGGTTGCTCCATTTAGAACATCTTAATGAGCAACGTAGAGATGCGTTGACTACAAATCAAGCCCATAAGAATAGGTTTAAATCTCAATATGATAAAATGGTCAAACCTCTGAGGGGGAACTTGTCTTGCTCTGGGATCAAGATAAAGAGCCCCTGGGGGCAGGAAAATTCAAGGCTATGTGGTTGGGACCCTATGTTGTGTCTAAATTTTTGAGTAAAGGCGCATATGAATTAGTGGATTATGATGGGAATAAGCTGCCTGAGCCTACAAATGGGCTCTACCTGAAGAAGTACTATGCCTAGGCTTAGCACTTTTTCTTGTATATTAATGTATGTATTTTTATGTACATTAGGTTGTCAGTTTCATTTTTTATACTATCTATTGGTTGTTGCAGATGTCTTCCGAGATGTATGTAGGTTTTGCTGATGGCGCCAGCCCTCACACTTGTAACCTGGCTTCGGCAGCATGGGTTATCTACTCCCCTTCAGGACAGCTTGTTGCCACGGGTGGCGCCTGTCTAGGTCCTGCTTCCAATAATCTTGTTGAGTATAGGGCTTTTATTGAGCTCCTATGGGATGCCTTGTCACGAGGCATCACCCAACTTGAAGTCCGTTTGGATTCCCAGTTGGTTGTTTCCCAGCTCAATCGAGCTTACCAGGTGCGTAATCCTACATTGTTACGTCAGTTCATGCAAATACGTTTACTGGAAAGACATTTTGAAGTTATTACTTTTAATCTCATTCCAAGAAACCAAAATTCATTAACTGATGCATATGCTAATTATATTTTGGACTGGCATCTCACACACATTCCATAAAATATACAGCAAATACATAAAAAACATTTGTAAATAAACTGACAACCAAAACAAAATATATATATATATGTAAATATATGTTCATACATAGGATAGGTCAAGTCTGATCCGTAGATCCCATCATGTACAAAATATACAAAAAGTGGATCAACATCCATCAAAATGCCTAGCACTAAGACTGTTCGCCATGGCCACTGGGACCTAGTTGGTCCCTGTGATCTCTGTGCCCCCGGGATTCCTCAGCCTCCTCGGCTTCGGCAGCCTCCACTGCATCTCTATATACACATACTGCTCTGGCTACCCATCTGAAAAGACGTAGCCAGGCCGGTGGAACCCCAACTACTGACTCCTGCATAGCTACAGGGAGATGCTCTATCCGTATAGTGGGTACCCGCTCGGTAAGCCTATTTAGCTTCGCCTCGAGTACCTGGATTAGCCCAGGATCTCCTCCTGCTATAGGACGTACGAAGGTACGTGGGTGCCCTACAGGGCGGACTGGTCCAATATCTGCATTTTGACACATGAGTAGGGTTAGACTTGTGCATATGTATATATCCTATCATTTGAAAATCCATAAAAAATTGATAATGATAAAAAATAAAAAATGACTTACCCATCTCTCCCCATGCTCCTCCGGGAGGGAGGACTAGGTCTGGATCACCTCAGAAATATAATCCGTCATATGGGAACTACTCCAATGCTGGCACCTGCCGTTCCCACCATGTATAAAAATCGTCGTCATACATACTCTGTACTACATCTCCTCCTCCTTGACGGAGGAAGATATCTCCCCACCGGCTCAGCCTCGGCTGCCGTGGATGATGGACATGTAAGGGTATCGCAGGGCTTATAGTTGGCACCCTCTCAAAGAAGAACGCAACCAATATACTAGCATAGCTAAAGTTCTTCCGTCTCCCCCTCCTACAGTCGGACAATTGCCTCCTCATGATGGGGGAAATCCCTGTGCACCAATCAAAGAGTGTGCCTCTAAGGTTATTAGGTGAATTATCCTATACAATATTACTCAAGAGGAAATGGAAGTGATGTATTGTATGGTGTTTTGACTCAGCAAGAAATAAATGAAAGTAAAGTGCATTCAAAGCAAACTACTACTATAAAACAAAGTTTTTTTCATTTTTTCAAATATGTATTGATGAACTACAGCACTGATAATAGAAACTAAGCCTATATATTTTTGTAATTTTCTGAGATTATATTTTTAAAATGAAGCAAACACTACTTATGCAAAAATCACAATGCAAAATACTAACTATGTTTTGTTTTTCACTTTAAAAATTGCTCAAAAATTTACTATGCATCTACAATGCACTATGCTTGAGTAAACTTGAAACTTATGAACTGTATACAAGATGCAAACTGAAACAAACAGGTTGACAGAACCAACAGACCAGCAAGAGAAGCAGGCTAGGAACCCTAGATTGGGTGTAAACAATGACACAAAACCACTGCAAACTTAAAAGGGCAAGTGCGAACCAGCAACTGTCAGAAAACAGACTGGAAAGAAACAGAGCCCAAGACCCTGATCACTGATCTGGACTAAGACACTTGAACCAAGAACCCAAATAGGCCAAAAGCTTCAGGATGCAAACAGTAAATAAACCAAGTAAAAAGAATCAATGGCTTTCAAAAAGCACTAAGATGTGATCACCTAAGGCAATCAAACAAACTCTACAGCATTCTTAAAGAAAGTCTTCTCGGAAAACAAGGACTATAAGAAAAGAAACAAGCAAACTCTTCTTTAAAAATCCCAATTTTCAGGAGTACTCACGACTGTCTAACAGTACAACTCGCGAATGACTCGCGACTATGCAGTATAACAACCCACGAATGCAAATTTATACTCACGACTATTCAGTAGAACAACCCGCGAATGGCTATAAAAATTTTCTCAAAAGCAAAGAAAAAACCCTAAGACTTTCAAACGCTGAAGTAAGCAAGAGCCAGGATAAAAAACCACAAACAGAATCACAAGCAAAACTGGTCAGGATAACAGAAATGACCTATAGCAGTCTAGGCTTCCCCAGCGGAGTCGCCAGTTCTGTTGTAAGGGATTATGCACCTAATAATCGTAGGTCGGG
>LPNX011124530.1:74045-91554 GCA_001517045.1 Pseudotsuga menziesii
CCTACAATCCTCCCCAAGGCATGTATTTATATGGGTGAAATAAGGCAGTTCTCGAAGGTTGGGGAAGTTGTAGCAGTTAGGGAGATTAAGTAAAATGACTTAACTAAACTCCCATTAGTGCATGTTTTTATGTTTTCATGTTAAGAAGCACATTCGCGGGTATGTAGTAGAGAAACCTGTGAATGACTCGCGACTCTGTATAAGCGCAACCCACGAATACATGGATTCGCGACTTGCTGTAAGGGAGACTCGCGAATGATGCGCGAGTTGTCTAAAAAGAGAGTCGCGAATACATCCCAACATGGAAAAATGGCAAAGTAACTAGCTAGATGAAGGTAGAATGTATTTCATAACAAGCCAAGCTATAGTGTTATGGGAAAACCTCTATCCATAAGTGTCCTTTTGTGTGCCGACATGAGGGATATCAGCACTCGGACGGAGAGGTGCCACTCAGGTGTATAACAGCAACACCAATGGGAATTTTAGGGAAAAACCGACCTCACAAGTGAGTCTGATTGGGAGGCCTTTCAGGAATAAATGAGTAAACACTTCATCAATTTCAGGAAGGTCCTGATGTCTTAAGATGGGGATACACCAATAGAGGATCCTTTAACATTAAGGAGGCCTACAACATCAGACTCACTTGCCACACAGAGGATGATGGCATCTGGAAGAAAATATGGGAAGTAAACATGTGGCCCAAGGTTGCCCTCTTTGTTTGGTTGGTTTTCCATGGAAGGATCCTCACCAGTGAGAAATTAAGAAGGTAGGGGGTGCAAGGATCCTCTCAATGTTTCCTGTGCTACCAAGAGGAGGAATCCATGAACCACCTCCTGGATAGATGCACTTATGCAGCAGCTATGTGGGACAAAGGAGTGATGGGATTTCGACGAAGTGACAGAAGGCGAGGCCAACTAGCCCAAACCCTTAGAGAATGGCACCCAAAATCTTACAAGAATCCTATCATTAGAACAATCTAGGATGCCTTCCCAGGTATGGCCATGTGGTGCTTATGGAATGAATGGAATGCTCAGATTTTTAGGGACCAGCGTAAAGATGTGGAGATGATGTGGAAAATGGTGAAGGATAACCTGTTGTCTTCCATCTGATGCATGCAATGGCATGATCAGGACAAGATTATCCCTCACGAAGAAGATCAGATTGCTGCAAATTGGGGTCTCAATAGAACCATCATGGATGGCCTGTGACGACGGGACAAGATCTGTCAACCTTCCAGCCCGAACCTCTGGTCCACCCCTCCCCCTCAAGTCTTCAAGTTGAATTTTGATGGTGCTTCCAGGGGAAATCCGGGTCCGGTGGGCTTTGGGGGCCTATGCCACAACCATGATGGTAGGAGTATGAAGGTGTTCCTAGGTTCAATAGGGGTGGACACCAACAACTCATCCAAACTGGAAGGCATAATTCGTGGCCTTGATATTTTGATCAGGGGTGGGCATTTTCCAATGATCATCGAAGGCGACTCGAACATTCTCATCCAGATGGCCAAACGAATGGTGAATGGTCAAACATCAGAAAAATTTTCTCCCAGCTGGTGTCTTTCCAGTAGGTTGGACCAGCTCCATGCTCTCCTTCAATCCTACCCAGTGTTATCCTTTTTCCATGTTAGATGAGAGGCCAACAAAGCAGCCGAACTTCTAGGAAATGCTGGTGTGGAAGGCGAATCGAGCTTCTGATGCGACAGACTGGAGTATTTTGGAGCTGAGGAATGGGCCCAACACTGCAAACATCTGGCCTCAAGGGATGTGAACAGTGAGGCCCAAATGGCATGTCCGGAAGATGGTAGGATAGATGGGGGAAGAAGGTGCAAACACACCTACATGAAACCGACCTAATGTTGTGCGGGTGTCTTGGTTTAAATGACCACTGGTTCTGGAGGCTATCCTTTGCCATCATTTCAATTAATGCTATTGGGACTGATAATATGGGCAATATGTGATAGGATCGTCAGCAGGATTGGGCTCTTAATTACCACAAGAGGGCCACTGCTAATTCCGGTACGAGGGATATTGTTCTCGTAATAAGCCTGACGCAAGTTAAGGTCAGGGATGGGAGAGCTCCCACGTGCTTCTCCATTTCTTATGCTGCGAAGGCCGGACCTCCCTGTTGGGCTTAGGGAAGACCCAGGTTTTATACCATTAACTTCGCACCAACAAAAATACCCATAGTGTTGTCCCTTTCGGAAACAACCTGCGAACAGGTTGCAATCTCACTCGAAACAGCTATGGGGTGCCATAGAATCAGGTTTCTGCAAGCAGAAGAGGGATATTACTGTACCTTTATCCTTAACCACAAATAATTATACAAAATAGAGCTTCGACATTCACTTAAACAACTTCATAGTTAGATAAAAGAATGTTTCTTGCTTAACCCTTAACTGGGAATTCACAGCGAAGTTATTATTTCACAGTTATCTTACTTTATCAATTAACCACTTATCAATGCATCAAAAGAAAACATAATAGAAACAACACGAAAGAACCACCACAACACAAGATATAACGTGGTTCACCCCCAGTGTAGGGGCTACGTCCACAAAACTGTGCTTTTATTCAACTTTTACAAAACAATAGTTCTGATCTGCGCACTCAGCTGTAGATCCATCCTTCAAGTCTAATTGCACACTCAGCTGCATTTCCTTTCTTACAAACTCTAAGCTACGCACTCAGCTGCAGTTCCTTTCTTACAAAAACCCTCTGTGCACACAGCTGCAGAGGTCATCCACGCACACAGCTAGGACTTGACCTTAAAACCCAAAAATAGATCTTCACTTCGCATCACATGATCCTCATTTCATTAGATGATCTTGACATCTTTACATGAGTGCCTATTTATACAAGTGCACTATTACAAAATCATGGGCTTACACCCGAAAATTATGGATAATTACAAAAAGGGGGCTTTGACTCAACCCAGACACCCCTAAGACTATTTTGAGTCGCAACTTCACTTACAAGCTTCCACAAAAACCATGGATTTACCAAAATTAAGGACCGTTAAGGTGCGCACCCCAACAGGCCCCTAAGACTCACCAGTGTCCCGTCTCGGGACACTATGCTACTTTTCTGGTGGACGAATCTTCTTGGCGTAGATAGTAAACTACTTGCTAAGGCTGCACATGATATCTTCGGCGACTGGCACCTTCTCCATTATCTCCTTTTGCACTCTGTCGAGCTTTGTATCCATCTGTATCTCTGTGAGAAACATCTTTAATACTCCCACCATCTTTCTTCCTTATATGCCTATCATCATCGTCATTCCTTCTGCTACTTCTACCACTGCCCTGGCTTGCTCTATCCTTCATCCTTTCATCCTTAGCAGAATGCTTGTGTTCTTGTATCTTTCTTCATTTCGCTAAGAGCGAATTTCTACCTTAAACTTCTTTCTGGTAGATCGTGTCTGGCTTGGTTGAATCGGTGCTGGTGGGGCAGCTACAGGTGGTTTGCTCATAAGGTTCTGTAGACCCCTCTGTTCAAACTCTCTCAACAATTCCTGGACTTCACGATCAGCTGACATGGAATGAACTGTAGAGCTCAATAAAATGCACAATGCAACATTCGCAGGTCTGAGTGACTTCTTATCGAATCCAACGATCATTCTTACCATAAATGTGCATTGAAGACACTAGATCTGATAGATATCTTGTCTAAACAGCGCTAGATTCCCCAAAATCTCATCATTACAAGTAGTTAATGCAGTTAACGTACCGGCACCGCCAAATCTGCTTTTTCCCAATGATCGCATTTTAAGCTCTGACACACCTTTCCACTTCGGCACAACCAGTAACTTTGGCTGCGCCACAATAAGGGTCTTTGACACAATCCAGACCTTCGCCACATCCATTTCTTCATCCCAATAGTCTTCAATGGTGGTGTACTTAGGTATTTCTTCTGATCCAATGTTGACTTTTCTAGTCTTCAAGGGCTGAGTTACTTCAGGGGCTTCAACTGCTAGCCCATGTACTTCGCAGTGTCCTTCTGACTCAGGAATATTGATGTTACATGGGTCATCATCCTCATCAATTGCGAGGTTATAGCATTCTACTGCATTGGCTTCTTGTTCTTTCCAATCAGGTTGGTACTCAGTTGTTTCTTTACCATCAATCACCTTAGTGTGGATCACCCTAACAGCTGTGTCCAAAGCATGGCAAACCTCATTAATAGAAAATGTAAGCACAAAACTATCAACAAGACTATCCCAACTTACAGTACCATGGCGAAGCTCCACCTCTGCATACCAATTCTTCGCAACGGGTTACAGGGTGTGCACAAATCGATGTACCCATTCTTCATGAGGTACATGCTTCCATGCTTCATAACACTGCTCCAAATGTTCCTGAGGGCTAGTCTGACCATTAAACCTACTTTGCACCTCCTGAGGTTGATCCATGAATCTGAGGTGAAGAAGCTTTTGACAAGCTTCCCAACTCTAAATATACTTCTTATGACCATTCCACCATCTGGCAGTTGTGGCTCTGAATACTGAATCTAGAGTCTTCATTTTCTGTGAATTTGGTACCTGCTCTGAAAATTGCACAATAAAATCTGTTGGGTCTGTCAAGCCATCAAAAATAGGTAAGGCTCTTTTCTGTAAGCTAAGCCATCTAAGAGATTTGGTAATTCTTGCACATCGATGTCCATGTAGCTCATACAGTCTATTCTGCTAGTTCTCTAGGCCGTCATCTGAATCAGTCATGCAAGAACTGTCACACTACCAATCCATTATACCTTCAGTAGTGGGGTTAACATAGTCTTCCTCTTTAGCTGTGATGTTATAAATATGATCTAAGACATCCTGATCTTCATCTTTGACTGGCTCTGTATACTTTTCTCCTTGAGAAGGGTCCAATGGTACTATGAATCTCAGGACTTTTCCTTCAAAAGTCATCCGTCTCTTCTTAAGGTTAATAACTGCATCATTGTTTATTGCCCATTCAATTCCTATCAAGGCTAGATAGGGGTTGCTATCATCGATTATTTCAATGAATTCAAAATCTGCTAGGGTACTAACTCCATCAATATCTACTGGTACACTAGGGAGTCTTCCCAAGGGCACAATCCTCTGCTGATTAGCTAATCTCAACTGTATAGGGGACCACTCAAGATTAGGTTTTCTCATTTGTTCCCAGGTCTGCTTAGTTAGGACATTCACTTCTGATCCCAAGTCTAAAATGATATCAATCATATCATACTCTCCTATCTGAGCATGCAACCTCATTTCTCTTCCAGTCCTTCTAAATTTATCAACATTTTTTCCTTTATCAAAGCTTCACTAGGATTCGCAAGACTGAAGAAATTTCTGTAACTCATTCAAGGAATTCTTGTTTCTTAACAGCTTCATACAACTTTGTAAGAATGATGTTAGTGTACTTACTTGATCTGGCGAAGCTTCTTGGGACTGCGACTGCTGCTGATGCTGGTGTGCAGTTGCTACTGAGGTTCCTGGATCAGCAAAGTCTCTTTTAGCTTCCATAAATGTTTATTTTTCTCTATCAACATCAAAGGCTGGAATCTTCTCTGGGGTCTTGCGGACCCAAGCCTCGACAGACTGTTTCTCCGTATTCTACACTTGCGTCGTAGCTCCACTCCTTGTAACAACATTAGTAGCTAGGAAATATTTTTGCTCTACAGCAATCATTTGAATATTCTGAGTAGGAGCACTATTCCTTTCTTGTATCTTGGCTATCAACTGTGGGAATTGCTCAATCACATGATCGACTGCTCTGCAATATCGACATGTCATAGTTGGGTTCTGATAGTCTCTAGCTAGATGCCCTACCTGATTACAGTTGTAGCAAATAACTTGGCCTCATCCAGGCATACCACCATGACCTCTGAAATTACCTTGACCTAGGTTACAACCACGGTAGCCATATCCATTATTTCCTTGTGCATCATTTTGTACCCTGTAAGCATCATAGGTTCGCTCTCTCATGAGTTCAAAGCTGCGACACTCATCCTCATTGTGTCCCACTGACTTACAAAACTTACAATAGGGGTTCTTAGGTACTTGAACATATCTTTGTAGTATATAGAAATCTTCAGGTCGATGCTGGCCAGCTGTTCTACAGATCTCACAATATAGGACAGCTGGGTTAAATGGGTTTGGTGGACCAGTACTCAGGCAGTTTCTTAGTGTAGGGCACTGTTCTTTGTCATGACCTTCTGTCTTGCATCGGGTACACCAAACCTCCTCTCGAACAGATTTTCCTTTCTTCATGTTGCAAAGCTCCAAAGCCATTTCTGCCAACTGCGCCTGTATCTGGGCTATGCCAGAATTATCTTCGACAAGAGTTGTTTCAAGCTTCATGGAAATTTCCAATGCCTCTTGCTGATTGGCAACCTTCTGTTGCAAAAGTGGAGTCCTGATATGCAGCAATAATGCTGCAATGAACCACTCTTTATGTTGTTCTGGTCCAATAGTAAAACTGACTTGATCCAACAGGACCTTGAACCTCTGATCAAAGTCCCACACTGATTCACCTCTCTTTTGTTGAATTTCCTTTAGTTCAGTTATACATTACGACTCTGATTTAGGTTTCTTGAATTCCTTTATCATGGATTTTTTAATATCGGCCAAGATATAGTTCTGAGTACTAGAAAACTTCATGAACTAGGTCAAAGCTCGGTCTCTAAAAGAAGTGACCAGCTGCGCTCTTCTTATATCTTGATCCATAATGTTCTTAGCAGTCCAAACAGCTTCGCATAAGAACCAGAACTATTCTGGATCCTCTAATCCAGTTCCTTTGAAGACTGGGAGCTTGATGTCATCATTCATATAGGCCATAGTGGATCTAGGGGGGGAGGGAGGGGGAGGAGGAGGGGAAATTATTGGGGTATATTGACCTGCGACAGGAATACTCAGGCTAGGGTTACTTTCAGACTACGACGGGTTCTCAGGGATAACAGATCTTCACTGTGGGGTTGTAGGATGGTTTCTAACAGAAGAGGTTTCTTTGGACTTATAGTCTTCTGTACTTAACGGGGTATACTCGGTATTCTGACCTAGGGTATAGGATCCAAAATTTCTCTTGTATCTTTTACCGCTTCGTAGCAAACCACTTTGCTCGTTGAAGTCACTTTCGCTTCCAAACATATGTTAGTAGTAACAATTATAGCAATCTGATTCTATAAGCAATATGCCTTTTTCAGCCAAGAGCATTTTAATTTTCAAACTAATTGAATTTAAGTACTTACCTCTTGGTCCTTTGAAAAACTGTCTTTCAGCTTCACTAAAAGAGGTACTTGTGTTGATGGCAAACTCTGTCACAAATGATTCAAGGGTTCGCGTTGTCCAGAAATCAACAGCTCGTGATACCGCGTTGTTCACTCTTTTCAATATATCAATTCTTGCGGGGGTCCAGTCAGGAAATTGATCTTCCTTGAAGTTTGTCTTTCTTTATGTCAACCTGGATAGCCACTGGTGCAATTCTATTTGGATACTACCAAAGAAAATTTCATAAACATTCGAAAAAACTTACCTTTGCAAGAATTCATCTGAGCTACGACAAGGATCCTTATTTTCTTGTTCAGCAAATTTCAAATAGGTCCCTTCAATCCAGTCCCCGATTTCTTTTATTGAGGGTCTCCAAAACATAGCCCTCCAGGTACGACGTAAATCCCTCTTGAGCAGATACTGAGTTCAACCGGAAATGGAACCAATTTGTTGGGCTTAGGGCAGACCCAGGTTTTATACCATTAACTTCACACCAACAAAAATACCCACAGTGTTGGCCCTTTCTGCAACAACCTGCGAACAGGTTGTAGTCTCACCCGAAACAACTATGGGGTGCCGCAGAATCAGGTTTCTGCAAGCAAAAGAGGGATATTACTGTACCTTTAGCCTTAACCACAAATAATTATACAAAATAGAGCTTCGACATTCACTTTAACAACTTTGCAGTTAGATAAAAGAACGTTTCTTGCTTAACCCTTAACTGGGAATTCACAGCGAAGTTATTATTTCACAGTTATATTACTTTATCAATTAACCACTTATCAATGCATCAAAAGAAAACATAACAAAAACAACACGAAAGAACCACCACAACACAACATATAACATGGTTCACCCCCAGTGTAGGGGCTACGTCCACAAAACTGCGCTTTTATTCAACTTTTACAAAACAACAGTTCTGATCTGTGCACTCAACTGCAGATCCGTCCTTCAAGTCTAACTGTGCACTCAGCTGCAGTTCCTTTCTTACAAACTCTAAGCTGTGCACTCAGCTGTAGTTCCTTTCTTACAAAAACCCTCTGCGCACACAGCTGCAGAGGTCGTCCACGTACACAGCTGGGACTTGACCTTAAAACCCAAAAATAGATCTTCACTTCGCATCACATGATACTCATTTCATTAGATGATCTTGACATCTTTACATGAGTGCCTATTTATACAAGTGCACTATTACAAAATCATGGGCTTACACCCAAAAATTATGGATAATTACAAAAAGGGGGATTTGAATCAACCCCGACACCCCTAAGACTATTTTGAGTCACAAATCCACTTACAAGCTTCCACAAAAACCGTGGAGTTACCAAAATTAAGGACCGTTAAGGTGCGCACCCCAACACTCCCACCATTGCATGGCAAAGTAAAGGGTTCAGGCTCTCGATTCATGTTCCCACCCCTGTTTTCTCCCTGGTGTTTGAATATGTTGGTGCCTCCCAGCGTCACATCCTGCTTCTCTTCTGCTATTCTATTCTCTATGTTATGGCTCCCAAGCGGTAGTTCAAAAGAGATTGTTGCACCAGAGAGGCATCTTCCCACCCTGATGATAGGGGGAAAGCCATTCTGCGATGGACTCGTCAAACCACTAGGGCCCAGCTCTAGGCCTAGGAGGAGGCCGAGCACTTCAAAGAGCATGTTCTGCTAGGAATTTGCATGGAATTGGAGAGGGTGGTCGAAGAATTATGGGCCGAGGTGAAAAGCATTGCGAGGGAATTCCTACATGAGGAGGTGGCAGACTGGGTCCTAGACCTTGGTAACACTACGGGACGTGCCTCCGCCTATGACCACATGTTGATGACCTATTGGGTGACCATGCGGCTGGTGGGTCACTCCTCGATGGTGTGTGAAGCCAAGTGAGAAGGGGATGTGGAACCAGTGTACTTCTGGAAGAAGCACAATAGTGAGTGCCATACTATGCACTAGAAAATTGACATATTAGTGGCCTAGTTGGGATTTTCGTTCCATCTTGTTGATTAAAGAGATCTGGAGTGTGCTCAACCATGAGCAAGGGACAGCAGGAGCGGGCCAGTGGAAGCGGGAGCTTTAGTGGGCATCTCGAATGCGGTTGTTCCCTAGCATGTCGCTTTGGCATCCCTCCGTCTGTGGCACCCCGTCGGGGACCATCTCCTCGTGGTCAGGTCTGATCTTTTCTTTTATGTCTGAGTACCTTCAGGATATAGTTTCTACTAGCAGTTGCTTAGGTAGTCGACATAGTAGTAGTAGTGGTAACTGTATAGCTCATGGGGATTTCTGAATTTATAGGCCTTATAGCAATTCTGTTTTGATAGGGGAAGGACAGCTCTGTAATTTTGATAAGACTGAATGTAATGGGGGTAATTGGAAGACATGGGAAAACCCTGTATATTTTTTGAAAAACAAACCAAGTCTGAATACGGATGGGGTCAAGGACACTCCGGTATTGAGATTGCTCTAGATGAATATCTGCTATGTAATTTTGCCCCTGTAAAGTAATACAAGTTTTATTTACAAAAAAAAAAATATTGTATTTATTTATGCTGAATATTTTATTAATTGATAAATAAAAGATGAGACAACAACTTAAGGAGGATGTTAAATGAGTGTCTATTGGCCACTTGGTGGAATAGACTAGGTTGAGAGCAGATTGACACTTGGAAGCATCCTCAAACCACTTCTAGCTATTGCAGGAGGCAGCTTTCCTATTTTTGTGGTCATGTTCCCTAAGAAAGTGGAACAATAATAGGTGGCTCATTAAGTGAAAAATTAATCCAAAAGACCTAGGCATTCTTATAAACTACCCATTGAATTCAACTGAGGTTGTTCAATCTTTACTTGTGAAATTTTTGAGTGAAATTTGTGCACAAGAGGTTTGATGGAGGGGAAAGGCGGAAGTGTTAGAGTGTGAAAATGCCGATTTACTGAACTTGTGCATGTGTTTTGGCTGAGTTATTACTGCTATAGGAATAATTATTATTATCGATTACTCTATGGAGTTGCATGGGTTTCATAACCCATTCTCTGACCCAGTGCTTTCAACCGAGTGGACCAGTGGAAATGATCGGGGGTCCTAAGCCTAGAAGATAAGCTATCTTCAAGAACTTGGTTGGGTAGAATGGGATCCTTAGGATGTTGTCTCCTCTACCATTTTACCAGGTTCTAAATGTTATTTAATTTAATTTTATGCAAGCAGAGGAACTGGAATGTATGAAATTAGGAGTTGATGTATTTTTATGACTGAATCAATTGTTTTTAAAAATTAGATAGTGAAATATCTTATTGTTAAAAGATAAATAATCTATGGATAAATATATATTTGAATGAATGAATTAGGATTTTAAAATATTTTGTTAGCAGATAAAAGAAAATCCCTTGTTGTATTTTTCCACACCTCCGAAGAGCTAGTACTCTAGTACAGTAGGTGAATTTAAGAGCGATGAATTAATCAAGTTAAGTGACCATTTAATTTTTACTGAAAGTACTTTTAGAAATGTTTAAAAGAGAGATTCCTCAACTCCAGAAGTTTTATTAGTTAAATACAGTTGTTTGTGTATTTTCATAGATACTGTAAAGAATGTTAAATGAATTTTACTACACAGTCTGGTAACTGTGTATAATATAATACTAGTCCCTTTTTACAGGTTTAATGTGTGTGTGTGTATATATATATATAATTTCACTACAGGTTAGTAATTATATATATTTATTTATGATCTTCTACATAGTAACATTCTTTTTAAGTAAAGTAACTAAACAAGACAATACCTTAATATAACTTAAATTAATATACATCATAAAGAAATTAAGTAAGTATGCCGATTAGTCAACAACCTGAAAGGGTTAAGTTATGGCTTAATTTTTACCATAATCTAAACAAATTAAATCTATTATAAATCCCAAATATAAACACTCGAGATACAACTATAATACTATTCTACTAATTCTAAATTTTTCTGCAAAACCCTAACTAACAGAATAAATCACTTCTATGTTCTTTTAATAAAGAATCGTTTTTAAGTTCAGGACTACTTCACTCTCTACCCTTTATTGGCCTAAACCATTTGGACATTTTTCCTTTGACAAACAATGTTGTCATTTTTTGACAGTGAAATTATCATCTTACAAGAGTTAAATTAAATACATAAGTATAAATAAAAGAAAACATAAATAGTTTTGCTAATTTTTAGAATGACCAAGGTAACCATAGTAATTTAGGGTTACAAGGTCAAGCTCTTTTTTTGAACCGAGAAGGTCTCTCTTAGTACATTATCGTGTAACGTAGTCCTTTATCCTTCAAAAACCCTAATTAACCATTTATCTAGGTATACAAACTAATTTTGGTAATAAAATAAATTTTACCATTTTAGCACAGTATTTCATTATAACTCAAAGCTTTTTTAAAATACAGTTTTAATTATAAAACCAAAAAAATAAAAAGTAAAAATAAACCTCAAATTACATTACCATGGTTCCAGTTTGGAACTTTAAATATTAAGGACAAACCACCTTCTAGTCTACTAACTTAAAAACTGTAAAAACTTTGAAACCCTATCATTTTCATTACAAATATAATTACAATAGTGCAAGCCTCACAGATTCTCAAATTATCAAGTAACCCAAACAATTCCCCATCACAAACCAAACCAGACAAGTCACGGCAAGAAGACTGCCTTCATTTTTTTAAATGATCCTTCTACCATCGCTAACAGACCCTACTCATCACAAAGAATGGAACCTTTGGTTAAGCCGAGGCTTACCAAATCAAAGCAAGCAGTGGATAGTAGGCCAAGCCATAGCTGTCAAGCAATATTTCCTTCCACTTTTAGCTGTGGGTCAACAAACCCTTGCCTTAACCACCTCTACACAAAACAAAGTAATTCGACTTTAAATTTATTTACAGTTCTTATAAAACAAAAAATTTAACAGCCCAAAATAAAAACTTAAAGAGGTTACCTGGTTTTGTTTTTGGTGCTTACAGTCGCATAAGAGATCTTTTGAAACCCCACTTGCACTGCGTTAAAGTATGGAGAAGAAAACCTTCAGTACCCGACTGCTTCGAGGGATAGAAAGGGAAGACAACAAAAGCCACAATAGGGGTTGAGTAGTGACTACAAACTTTTCTCACAGGATAAAATCAACTGACCTATCTCCCAACAATTCTACTAAGATGAAAGAACACCTCTCACTCTGGTAAACCACCTCTCACTACAAAGAAAAACTCAAAATTTTGTTCACAGGACAAAAGGCCAAGAGCCTATCGGCTCTACCCATAGTGACGAGTAAGAAATGAGCTTCCAAGAAAAAAGTTAGGGTTTAGTCAACTTTAGGGATAAGGTTTAGCATTAAAATCCTTTCATAACCTTTAAATACGTGGATTCCACTCCTCAAACGATATTTTATGGGTTTCGATTTGGCATATAGTATAGTCCAAGCAATGGGTAAGCCCTGCACATATTTAAACTTTGTTAATTATTCCTTCACCTCCAAAGCTTAAGAGTTTTGTTTAAACTATGGAATAATATTATTATTTTGTATACTTATTTTTAAATATATATAGATTTCTTTAAGCCTAATGCAAGTTATGTTGGGCTAATATAAATACTAGGAACCTTATATGTAGTAGGGTTAAGCCCCTACATTTTTTTTTTACTTCAAATATTTTTATAACAATATATAAAATTAAAATTATGCAAAGACGATAACCTTAATCCTAAACAAAATGATTTATGTATAACATCAATAAGACTGATTTACAGGAAGAGTCTAGAATGTAAAATATCAGTTTCCAAGTAAGAAGTTATCATAGACATAAAGTTTATAGAAGGTAAATAATTTTATCAATCCCTTCAGAAATCAAAATCTGAAAGTTAAACAAGTACTCTAGCATATTTATTTCTGCAGATCTAGATGAGTAATTTGGGAGCTGAACTGGAAGTATAAATCTTACCAGAAAAAGAACCTGTAAAAATAACACCAGTTGACTGCATTAACTTCAATAAGCTAAATAAGCCACGGGCACAACCAAGAGCCCCTTCAGTAAGAAAAGAAGAACAATTTATTAAAATCTTTCTGTTGCTAGGAATTTAAACAGTTAATTTCGATACACTCCATCTCGGACTCAGTTAGACTAAATTTTCAATTTTTTCTTTTATACACTGCTAGTAATAAAGGCATTGTACATATGTATTTTAGAAAATGAATTAATGTAGCAGTTAGTGAAGATATCGTAAAAATGTTATCTGTAGCGGTTAGTTGAAACTACTTAAGCGATGTTTTAAAATTTAATGTCGCATGGAAAAAATTTAAATTTTTATGAATTTTTGGAGTGTTACACCACTGTAACCCAATGGAAAATTTGGGACATGAAAAATAACCTTTGGAATAGGGTAGAGGAGCTTAATGTTCCTTTTGAGTTGAGATCTATGGCCATAAGGTTATATGAAAATGTCATTTCCAAGTTTAAGAATAATGATGGTTGGACAACATATATAAATTGTAATATTGGAGTTAAACAAGGTTTTCCCCTCTCCCCTACCCTTTTTGGAATTTACATTGATAAGCTAGAAAAGTGTTTAGAAGAAGCAGGTAACATGGGTACAATCTTATCTAGGATAGTTACCATCCTCCTACTTTATGCTGATGATATTGTTCTTATGGCAAGGTGTCCTTCTGATTTCGATAAGCAGTTAAGAATTCTTAAATATTTTTTCTCTAACATGTGTATGACTGCTAACAAATCATTATTATTAAATCTAAGAAAGATAACTATGCAAATTTTAGTTATGATAATAGAAATCTAGAGGAAGTGACTTCTTATAAGTATCTCAGAATTGATATTCATCACAAGCTCAATTGGAACTATAGCATTGAGAAAAGGATTAATGGATGGTGGAAAGATTATTTTGGTCTTGAAACTAACTGTAAATGAGTCAATATGGTCATGTGGGATAAAAAGAAGTTCCTTTTTGAAAATCTTGTCATCCATGCTATCTTGTATGGTTGTGAAGTATGGGGGTGCAGTATTTCTAGAGAATCTTGAAAGAAGATTGAGCAAATCCATAAGTGACTTATAACTTATAACCTCAAAATTAAAAGCAATATGCCTTATCCTATTCTCCTCATAAAATTGGGTCTTCCCCATCGATAGCATTTTTATGACTAGGTACCTGATGTACATGCATAAGATAAATAAAATGGGAAATGAGAGACTTCCCAAAATTTCTTTAAACTCAAGTCAAAACCAACTACACCTCAAGCGATGTTGGTGTAAAGATACCATGGCTTGGTTAAACCATTGGGGCTTTAATGGAACCGACCTTGTGCAAAACATTGACAATGTCAAAAAATATTATTACTTCTAAGTTTAAAGAGAAATTATGGTGCGAGTAAAATTTAGCTGTTAAGAGAAAATTAAGATACTATAAGGAGGTTATTAATACTAACTTGGAAGATCAAAATTATCTCTCAATAGTAACTATGTCACGAAATAAAATTAATATAGCCAATATTAGAACAAACTCTCATGAACTCCATAGCAAAACAGGAATTGGTCTATTCCTAAAACTCCATGGGAGGAAAGGGTTTTACATCTGTGTGAGTCTATGAGTGTTGAGGATGAAAATCACTTTCTCTTGGAGTGCCTTGCTTACACCCACATTAGATATGAGTTTCATAGTATTTTCTACAATACAAACCTTTATAACCTCATAACTTGCCAAAACTATAGTGAGTTTGCAAAAGAGGATTTGAACCCAGAATTCGACGACATCCAACGTAAAGTATGTTTTTGTCTGACTGCAATGATAAAAATCACTATGCGGTCCAATTTTTTTGTCATCTTGCAGAGTCATCGAATTTTCGACTTTCCTCCTTGTAGATTTTGTGGCGAACATTCTTGTCGGTTAAGCAACATCACGTCATCGGATTTGTGATGAATTTGTAAGGGATAGTCATCAGATTTTTTATGACTAGGTGTTGCAGCTGCAACTATCATCCCAAAAAGAAAGTGATTTTTAGGGCCCCCTATTCATTTAGTTTTTTTTTAGAAGGCTTGGAAATTCTATCTTTATCTCACAAAGATTTGTTTCATGACTAAAAATTTGGAAAAAAGAAATTGTCTTCCTTATGTATTGAATGCACTCTTGAGACTCCTTCCGACGTACTAGAAGTGTAGTGGTCTAGCCAGTCAATTCTCTTTGTCGAGTGCTTCTGAAGAGTCCTTTCGACATATTAGGTGTTCCATGGTCTATCATATCATAAAGTGATTGTCGAAGGCCCTGGGCGCCTAGTCCAGATCCTTTCCGATGCATCGGGTCGCCTATGTCCTGTCTTGTTTCGATATCCACAGAAGTTTTGTTATGTTTCCATCCGTCGTGTCGGTTTTTTCTTCTAAATCATTTCAAGATTTTAATGATTTATCTGGCCGATGTTGCGGATGCAGAGTCCAAATCATATCCAATATCTTCCCTAATTTGGATTCGATGCCGGTGCGATATTAGTTGTTTGGCTTGTCGATTGGTTGTTAAGAATTTTATCTGTCTTGGCATCTTAGTTTCTAGCCACCTGAGACCTCCGTGTCCACTAGAGGGATCTGTTCCAATACATTTTTGGTGCTTACGGAGTCTCCTACCCAAGTTTTTTATTATGTTCACCCACGTCAAGCCTTTAAAATCCCGTATGAGGATTTTTCCACGATCATTGTTGCACATTATTGTTATCCATTTGGAGCTATGGAGCTGTCAGTGTCCAAGTTGTTAGCCAGTAGGGATCATGCATGTCCAGGTCATTTCGGCATTCCAGGTAGGATCTTATCACTTATCCCATTACTTGCATTAGTTTTAACAAGACTTGGTAGGGTTAGGTTTGTTTTCTTTCCCGCAGAGGATATTTGAGCACTGTGGCCATTCTATTGTGAGACGTTGCTTTGTGTATTAGTCATGGCTGTCATTTCTTTTACCTACCCAGTCGTTGTTTCCCATCTCCTACCATGAAGGTTTTTTCTAACAGTCATTGGTAGAAGGAGGGCATTGGGCAAACGAGCATTTCTCCATCTACACCACTCCCTTGTTTCATTAATGCAAGGATGGAAATATTGTGGCCATTGGTCAGTCATAATAGGCGTTTGCAGAATTTCATGGAGGGATTTACATTTAGGGTTACAACCTTGGTTTTTCATGAGGTTTTTTTTCCCATAGCATCTTAGAGTAGCTATGTTCTCATTGACTTGCTCAGGAATGTGTTACCATGCTGAGGTCCTAAGATTTGGTGAAGCAGAGTCGATGCCTATAACCCATTTTTTCATTTTCACCCCTAGAAATCTTCTAGCCTATTGTGTGTTTTCTTCACAAAAGCGCATTTAGGATAGACACAAAATTTCAGTCACTATGCATCATGATGATTCGGTAAAGGAATTTCTAATTAAAATTGGTTTTGGTTTTAATATATAGTTTGTAAAATTGCAGTTATATGTGTGAATAGATTGAATCTAAAATTTTGTTGTATGATCAACACAGGCTCGTCATCCATATAGAAACATGAATCAAAAACATAAGAATAAGGTGCAAGAAACAGACGAAGAACCATAGATAGAGATCATAACCCATGATGAGGTTATATATGAAGATACCAAATCAGTCATGGATGTCGAACCTGAATACAAATGGGGGGGGAATATACCAAATGATCACCAATCGAAGCATCCCAGATGTTGGATTGGAATATCTACCCATATATGCAAATATAGAAAGATCAGCAATCATGAAGGTTGCCACGCATCCAGAGCTTTTTCCATGTTCAGAGGTAATAGGCTGGATCCTCTCGAGGGTTGATGTAACAAAGATGATTTTGGCTAATATTGAAGGGAAGTTCTATGTTTCTTATATCCTAGCTTATGTAGCCATGTCCTACACGATACCAACACCCCAGACATATTTAACTGAAGGATGGTTGAAAGACCTGTTGAGGCCTGGAAATTCGCAGGCGGCAACAGTAAGGGATTCTCCCCAATCAGCGTTCCCAACTAGCCCGCCGACTGTTTGGTATAGGGAATCCGTCCGGTTTGCGGTCCGGCTACCGTAGGTCAAAGTAACAAACAAAGGCTTTACCGGTTGCGGCCCGGCCCACCGAGTTTTTGTATTTTGACTGAAAGGAAATGATATGCACGTGCCTATTAAATGCAGGTTGGTTTAAATGCAGGGGGGCGGTCACAAAGTGCTGCGCAGGTTCTTACCTCTCGTCTTATGCTCACAAGCAAACAAACCAGATACGAACAGAAATGACTAAT
>LPNX011124569.1:0-14928 GCA_001517045.1 Pseudotsuga menziesii
ACAGTATTCACAAAGGAAGCCTAGAAGATGTTTTAAGGTTCATTATTGAATATGATTATGCACATTTGATATAGTGACATGTTGAGTTTATATCAAAAGGAAATTAAAAAGTTAAAAATCGAATGGTGTTATCTCATTCACATAAAGTACCATCACATGAATTAACATAGAAGTTGAACCAAAATTTTCTTATTAGTAAATAATATAAAATTCCTCAAAAAAGGGCTTGAAGAGAATATTTGATATACAACAAACATTGAAAAGTGTTTCTTCTTATATATTAATAACTCGTTCAAAGAGAAAATTACATTCATGAAACATCTCCGCCTAATCTCCTTATATTCAGTCAAACAAATCGGTTACAACTTGTACACCACATTTATTTATCGTGGTCTTCCTACAATCTGCTTTCTTTTGTATCCATGCCCAAACTATGGTATTAAGTGGAATAGATACAAGTCATGTGTCATGAAGGTTTGGTACCCAATATTGTTCTAAAATTTTCCCTTATATTTCCTTGAACTAGGCTTCCATCAATCAACCTTTACATGAAGAGTCTCACTTTCATCATTCTGGAAGATATATGAGGTGGTTTTTGCAATCCAAATCATCTCTCCTTCATCCTCGGTTCATGATCTAACTAGCAACATATTTCCTTTCTCAACTTCAATCATAGGATTGAATCTTGGCTTTAGCTTGTTGCACTTGGGTCCAACATATACCAATTCATTCGTCACATTCTCAAAATCTCCATCCATAATACTTATATTACATGTAGTGCATTACAATCAGCATTAAATCTCACATGGATTAAATAGTCTTTATGATGCAATGTATTTGATGATAATGTCCAACATGAATTAAAGTTAACATGATGTTACTACGTAATGATTGATTTTATGGATTAAGTTATGTGAAATCTTTTCAGTCCACAATGAGTTTTTCATGGTTCCTGTAACAAGCATGGGTGGAATGTCCTCTCAAAACGTTGGTTTGAAAAAACTTCACACAGTTTAATCCAGAAAATCAATCACAATGGTGACAAACTGATAAAACCTGCACACTCAAAATGTTAGAACTGTATTTTTTGAGTATAAGTTAATATACTAGTACAAAATTGGCACCACTTTAAAGTCTACACGAGAAAATATAATTATGAATTTGAATGTAGCATAGTAGTATAATTAAATTTATATCAACTATAATAATGAATAATAGGGAAAACTCACTTCAAACCTTATTGCAAGTGCATTACATTTATTCACAAAGCAGGTCTATAAGGTTTTTTAAGGTGCATTCGCATAAACTATCATCACATGAATTAACATTGAAGTGGAACCAAAATTTTCATATATGTAGAAAATAATATAAAATTTGTCAAAAGGTAGCTTGAAGAGAATATTTGATATACTACAAACATTGACAACTTTCTCTTCATGTATATTAATAAGTCATTCAAAAAGAAAAATTACATTCATGAATCATCTCCACCTAATCTCCTTATATTTTCTCAAGCAGATCAAGTACAACTTCATGATGAAGATTTCCACAGTTAATCATAATGACAAAAGAGAGTTTATGGAATTAAATTGTGTGAGTTGAAACGTTTCGAGTGGACACTCCACCAATCATCATAGGAACAAAATGAAAAGCTCAAAGTGGTATTGAAGAGAGTGAGCAAAAGCTAATAATAAATAAGGTAAGGGTTTTGTACATGAATTAATGAATATAATTATGCACATTTGATATAGTGAGATGCTACGTTGATCTAAAAGACAAATTGGAAAGTTAAAATTTGAATGGTGTTATCTAATTCGCATAAAGTATCATCACATGAATTAACATTGAATTTGAAGTGGAATTTTCATATATGTAGTAAATAATATAAAACTCCTCAAAAAGTAGCTTGAAGAGTATTTATTATACTACAAACATTGAAAAATGTTTCTTCATGTATACTAAAAGTCATTCAAAAAGGAAAATTACATTCATGAATCATCTCCACATAATCTCCTTATATCTGCTCAAGCAGATCAAGTACATCTTGTACACTACATTTATTTATCTTGGTCTTCCTGCAATCTTCTTTCTTTGGCATCCATGCCCAAACTATGGTATTAATTGGAATAGATCCAAGTTATGTGTCATTAGGATTTGGTACCCAATATTGTTCTAAAAATTTTCCCTTGTATTTCCCTGAGCTAGGTTGCCACCAATCAATCTTTACATGAAGAGTCTTGCTGTCATCATCCTGGAAGATATCTGAGGTGGCTTTTGTCATCCAAATCGTCTCTCCTTCATCCTCATTTCCTGATCTAACAAACAACATCTTTCCTTTCTCAACCTCAAATCTAGGATTGAATGTTGGATTTGGATTACTGCACTTGGGTCCAACATATACCGCTTCATCTATCACATTATCAAAATCCCCATCCATAATACTTGATATTGCATGGAGTGCATTACCATAAAGATGGACATTTTGCCTCGTCTTGGGCCAAAAATCATCAGAAGAAGAATCACTTTCATCCAAGGATGTATGGTCATTGTAGATTCCATCTAATGCATCAAGAACTCTTTTCCAATACTCTAGTTTTTTATTCCATTCCTCTATAACAATTGGTGAATTCTCATTGCCAATAGTCTCTTCCCACATTTTTATGTATGATTTTATTCCTTCCTTTAGTTCTTTTAAATAAACATCATTGTCTTTGGGACGTAAGAAAGATGGCTTCCCTGTGGGCAATATAGGTCAACCTTCATCATCTATATTCCACAACTCAACTCGTTCTGACCACTCAATGTCTTTGATGGATTCTTTATACCTCATAATTGGAACATCATTGAGTACAAGGAATTGGAAGTACTGGACATTAAGATGTCCAACTAGTGCATTTTTCCCCTCCTTGATGTACCCATTAAGAGAACTTTTGAAGTCATACACTTTGTCAATAAGTTTAGGTGGAAACACCCGTTTTTATTCTATTGTGCAATATGTATCCATCATCTCAGGTAAAGAATATAATTATTTACTTTTCAAGTTGGAATACATTCTTCCCTAGATTCCATCTATGTCTTCATGGGTGTGCCCCACAAGCAAGAACCCAACCTCAATAGTGGTGAAGACACCAAGTACAATTAATAGTGAAAGAAACATGAAAACATAATGATTCTTATTATCACTAGCTGCATTGTCCAACTGTAACAACAAATGTGGAGGAAGAGGTTTAAAATCAAGATTTTGATTTTTTGAGCTTCCATTTAAAGATAGGAAAGCATCCTTGTAAACACTACATTTTGAGTAAATAGAGTTTTGAAGTAATGCATTTGAAAGTGGGTTTCTTGAACTTCCACTCTCATAAAGCAAATCACCATACATATCAAGGTGTGCATCTTCAAGGTCCCTTAAGCACTTTGCAAGAGATTTAATGGTAAATTGTGATCCCATGTGTGCAAATCATAAGGAGAAATGACCAAAACCTCCTGTGCTATGCCCATGTGTTAACATACCTGTCAACGACAAACCCAAGTTTGTTCCTGCAACAGATTTTGATTTGACATGTAATCTTGGGATTGAAGTCTATGTTTTTCCATTTTATCATGGATAATGCTCAAGTATTCCTTTGGATACCGCTCTGACATAATTATGTGGGCATAGTAGCAATATCTTCCACACATAGCAATCTTATTATGTTTCTTCAGTCTAGCTCGTTCCTTTTCTTCCAACTCTTTTGTAGTCATTGTCTTCATCTGTGCTTTCAACACGATACATTCACTACATTTACTGAAGTTAGTGTTCTTTGAGAATGCCACATCTAGAAAACAGTATTCTAAATCTTGCTCATTGTTTGTTGTGATATTGATGGAAAATTGAGCTCTTGAAGAGCCTCATCGATCTCTTTTAACAAAGAAATTTGGGTGTATGTTGATGGCATCAATCTTAAAGGAGCAGACGTTCCATCTTCTTCAACTTGTTGTGTTTGGTTTAGTGAAAAATCTGAATTATCCATTACAATTTTGTGCAATATTTCTATGGTTGCCATAGTATGTGCATGTGGTTTGCATTTGTTGGTGTTACCATGTATTCCTTTGACATGTCCTTGTTGGAAATTATGTTGGTAATTATTGAAGGTGCTTTGAGGAATATTATGTATCTTGTACCATTCTTTCTTACAAATAATATCTCCATTAAACCTCATGTCCTTTACTTTCCTAACAGTAGGAGGTAGGCCATGGCCATGGCTCTTTGACATGATTGTGTTGGAAAGGAGTGAATTCAGGACAAATTCCCTAATACCATTAATTTTAAGAGTTTCATACCCCTTCTAGCAGTTGCAATGGATTTCCTATCCACATGTTGAAGAAAATCTTGTTTGCAACATTCATCCGCTGCCAAAATTTGAATTTCTTTCTCTTCATCTCTCTGTGTTTGAAAGTTTCCAACTTTTTTTGTAGCCACAACTCGTTTAATCCTTTTATATGTTCTAATTACGTGCATAGAAATTGAGTCTATATCTTTTTCATTATAAATATCACCATCCCATGTGTTTAAGGGACTTGTGTCCTCTATAAGATCCCATACCGCCATTTACTTGGGTGCCTCTTTGAAATTTTCATTCACCCTTAAAATATCACCTTCATTGTCCACCAAATTATTTATTAGCCATCTAACCAAACAATGTATAAACTTATCCCCAATCCTACATCTTTCACAATTTCTTCCTATGTCGTCCACACAAAAAAATGAATTCCTTTTCACCTAACATTTCACCCTCAACCATGTCATCCTCACGAACATTAACTATGATCCCTTTGGCAATGCACATGCTTGTTCCCATGCACTCATGTGTAGGAGAAACCTATTTACATGTGAATGTAAGCCTATCTTGGGGAGTATTTACTAGATGATCTGACAATGAGGTTCTGAATCTAATTTTGGCCAAATCTCATAAAATACCAATGCACCCCCTAGTGTATTCTGAAATCCTATTGGATGTGGAAAAAGAGCATCATGTTTTAACACCTTCTCAATGTTAACCACTATGGATCCTTTATTTACCATCCTTCCATGCACCTTATGACCAATCTTGGTATTGAATATGGAACCTTCACCCACCTTCACTCCACATTGCAAAAGATCTACCGTGTCTCCAATAGAAAATGCAGAAGAGACATTTACACATATACTGCAAATTAAACAAACTTAGTATTTGCTCCAAAAAACAAGCAATGTACTATCAAAAACACTTAACATGTGCTTCAACATTTTGATTTACCTTTGTTATGCCTCAAATCTATGATCTTCCATGGATGTAAGTCCCCTTCATCGACATCTTCCACAATCAAATGTGGTTCAATGACATCAATTATCAAAACCATAACATATCCTACATTAAGGCTTTTTCCACCATAATGAGTTGTAGTCTCTGTATATTCAACCCTTCCTAATCCAATAACTTTACCATTAATTAGGAGGTCAACATAGTCCCCTCTTATCAAAATTATATTTTCCATTGTAACTCCTTCCAATTTCTGTAACACATTTGAATTGTACTTTGTAATTAAAGTTAAACCATATGAAGTGTATGTTCAAAAAAGTAATATAGTTGCAATAATTCAAAACAATAGGGTAGCCCTTTTGTATGCCATGAAACATTGTTCCCCTACATCTTGTGCACGTTAACAAAAGGGAATTTATATATAAATTACATAAAATATATATAAAGAGATCACAATAAGAGATCCAAGAAGTATCAGAGAATGACAGATATCAACTCAGATAAACCCACCAAATTCCTATTTGACTATGGACATGGCACTTATATTATTGATGTCTGTATGAATGTGCTGGAAATCTAGCTAGAGTTAGCTTCCATTCTTAAAACGTTGCATGATGAATGAAAGTTAATGTGTGTTACTTTTCCTAATGTAGTTTTCCATCTAACAGAACCACATTGTCATCAATCACATTACACCGTGATGGAAATCTAGTTGGAGTTAGTTTTTATTCATAAAACATTGCATGGTGACTAAAAGCTAATCCGTGTTAGTTTTCATAAGGTAGTTTTCCATCTAACACAACCACATTGTCATCAAATACATTACACCATAATAGAAATATAGTGGAGTTAGCTTCCTTCTAACAACATGGCATGGTGAGTGAAACCTAACGTGCGATAGCTTTCATAAGGAAGTTTTCTATCTAACATAACTACATTGTCATCTATCACATTGCACCACGATAGAAATATAGCTAGTGTTAGTTTTCGTTCTTAAAACATTGCACGGTTATTGAAATCTAAAATGTGTTACTTTTCATAAGATAGTTTTTCATCTCACACGACCACATTGTCATCAATCACATTGCACCATGATGAAAATCTAGTTACAGTTAGATTTCATTCTTAAAACATTGCACGGTTATTGAAATCTAAAATGTGTTACTTTTCATAAGATAGTTTTTCATCTCACACGACCACATTGTCATCAATCACATTGCACCATGATGAAAATCTAGTTACAGTTAGATTTCATTCTTAAAACATTGCACCATGAGTGAAAGTTAATATGTGTTAGTTTTCATAATGCAATTTTAAATATAACACAACCACATTGTCGTCAATCACATTGCACCATGATAGAAATCTAACTAGAGTTGGCTTTCGTTTTTAAAACATTGCATGGTGAGTGAAAGCTAATGTGTGTTAGTTTTCATAAGGTAGTTTTCTATCTAAAACAACCACATTGTCATCAAATATATCACACCATAATGGAAATCTAGCTTGAGTTAGCTTTCCTTTGAACAACATGGAACGATGATAAAAATGTAATGTTTGTTAGCTTTCATAAGGTAGTTTTTCATCTACCACAACCGCATTGTCATCAATCACATTGCACCGCAATGGAGATCTAGTTGGAGTTAGTTTTCGTCCTTAAATCGTTGCACGATGAGTGAAATCTAATGTGTGGTAGCTTTCATAATGTAGTTTCTCATCTAGCACAACTACAATATCATCAATCACAATTCACCATGATGAAAATCTAGTTGAAGTTAGTTTTGGTATAAGCTAATGTGTGTTAGTTGTCATAAGTTAGTTTTTCATCTAACATAGCCACATTGTCCTCAACTACATTATAACATGATGAAAATTTAGTTGGAGATAGCTTTCATTCTAACAACATGGCATGATGAGTGAAAGCTAATATGTGTGTTAGTTCATCGCACCATGATGAAAAGCTAGCTGGAGTTAGATTTTGTTCTTAAAACATTGTACATTGAGTGAAAGTTAATGTGTGCTAGTTTTCATAAGGTAGATTTCTATCTAAAACAACCATATTTCCATCAAATACATAACACGATGATGGAAATCTAGCTATAATTAGCTTTTATTTTAACGTGTTAACTTTCATTCTTAAAGCATTGTATGGTGAGTGAAAGCTAATGTGTTAGCTCATTGCACCAAGATGGAAATCTAGTTGAAGTTAGCTTTTGTTTTTAAAACATTGCACTGTGAGTGAAAGTTAATGTGTGTTAGAATTCATAAGGTAGTTTTCTATCTAAATGAGTCACATTTTCATTAAATACATAACACCATGACGAAAATCTAGTTGAAGTTAGCCGAAGACATTAAATCATTGCACAATGAGTGAAATCTAATGTGTTAGCTTTCATAATGTAGTTTCATCAATCATAATGCACCATTATAGAAATCTAGTGGAGTTAGCTTTCACAAGAAAATTTTCCATCTAACACAACCACATTGTCATCAAATACATTACACCATGATGAAAATCTAATTGGAATTAACTTTACTCCTGACAACATGGCACGATGAGTAAAAGCTCATGTGTGTTCGCTCATTACACCATGAAAATCTGGCTGGAATTAGTTTTCTATCTAACACAACCACATTGTCACATTGCACCGTGATGAAAATCTAGCTGGAGTTAGTTTTTGACCTTGAATCGTTGCACGGTGAATGAAATATAATGTGTGTTAGCTTTCATAATGCAGTTTTTCATTTAGCACAACCACATTGTCATCAATCAAAATGCACTATGTTGGAAATCTAGCTAGAGTTAGCTTTCATTCTTAAAATGTTGCACGACGAGTAATTGTTAATGTGTGTTAGCTTTCGTAAGGTAGTTTTCCATCTAACACGACCACATTGTGATCAAATACATTACACCATGATGCAAATCTAACTGGAGTTAGTTTTCCTTCTAACATGGCATGACGAGTAAAAGATAATGTGTGTTAGCTTTCATAAGGTAGTTTTTCATCTAACACAACCACATCGTTATCGATCGCATTGCTCTGTGATGGAAATCTAGCTGGAGTTAGCTTTCATCTTTAGATGATAGTACGGTGAGTGAAATATAATGTGTGTTAGCTTTCATAATGTAGTTTTCTATCTAACACAACCACATTGTCACATTGCACCATGATAGAAATCTAGCTGGAATTAGTTTTTGAACTTAAATCGTTGCACGGTGAATAAAATCTAATGTGTGTTAGCTTTCAAAATGTAGTTTTTCATTTAGCACAACCACATTGTGATCAATCAAAATGCACTATGTTGGAAATCTAGTTAGAGTTAGCTTTCAATCTTAAAACGTTGCACGGTTAGTAATTGTTAATATGTGTTAGCTTTCGTAAGGTAGTTTTCCATCTAACACGACCACATTGTCATCAAATACATTACACCATGATGCAAATCTAGCTGGAGTTAGTTTTCCTTCTAACATGGGGAAAGCTAATGTGTGTTAGCTTTCATAAGGTAGTTTTTCATTTAACATAAGCACAATGTCATCGATCACATTGCTCCGTGATGGAAATCTAGCTGGAGTTAACTTTCGTCCTTAGACGATTGCACGGTGAGTGAAATATAATGTGTTAGCTTTCATAATGTAGTTTTCCATCTAACACAACCACATTGGCATGAATCACAATGCACCATGATGGAAATCTAACTAGAGTTAACCTTTGTTCTTAAAACATTGCACGGTCAGTAAAGCTACTGTATGTTAGCTTTCATAAGGTAGTTTTCTATGTAACACAACCACATTGTCATCAAGCACATTGCATCGTGTAGAAAATCTAGCTGGAATTAGCTTTCATCCTTAAATCGTTGTACGGTGAGTGAAATATAATGTGTGTAAGCTTTCATAGTGTATTTTTCCATCTAGCACAACCACATTGTCATCAAGCACATTGCATCGTGTAGAAAATCTAGCTGGAATTAGCTTTCATCCTTAAATCGTTGTACGGTGAGTGAAATATAATGTGTGTAAGCTTTCATAGTGTATTTTTCCATCTAGCACAACCACATTGTCATCAATCACAATGCACCATGATGAAAATCTAACTGGAGTTAGCTTTCATTTTTAAAATATTGCACAGTGAGTAAAACTAATGTATGTTAGTTTTTATAAGGTAGTTTTCCATCTAACACAGCCACATTGTCATCAAATACATTACACCATCATGTAAATCTAGCTGGAGTTAGCTTTCATTCTAACAACATGGCACTATAAAGAAAAGTTTATGTGTGTTATCGCATTACACCATGATAAAAATATAGCTGGAGTTAAATTTCATTTTAACAACATTGCACGATGACTGAAAGTTAATGTGTGTTAGTTTTCATAAGGTAGTTTTCCATCTAGCACAACCACATTGTCATCAATCACATCGCACCATGATGAAAATCTAGTTGGAGTTAGCTTTCATCCTTAAATCATTGCACTATGAGTGAAATCTAATGTGTGTAACATTTCATAATGTAGTTTTTCATCTAACACAATCACATTGTCACATTGCACCATGATGGAAATATAGCTGGAGTTAGCTTTCAACCCTTAAATTGTTGCACGGTGACTGAAATATAATGTGTGTTAGCTTTCATAATGTAATTTTCCATTTAGCACAACCACATTGTCATCAATTAAAATGCACCATGTTGAAAATCTATCTAGAGTTACCATTCCTACTTAAAACTTTGCATGGTGAGTAATAACTAATGTGTGTTAGCTTTCGTAAGATAGTTTTCCATCTAACACAGCCACATTGTTATCAAATACATTACAGCATGATGCAAATCTAGCTAGAGTTAGCTTTCTTTCTAACAACATGCACGATGAGTGAAAGCTGGTGTGTGTTAGCTCATTACAGCATGATAAAAATCTAGCTGGAGTTAGCTTTCCTTCTAACTACATGGAACGATGAGTGAAAGCTAATGTGTATTAGCTTTCATAAGGTAGTTTTTCATCTGACACAATCACATCGTCACCGATCACATTGCACCGTTCGTTCTTAAAACATTGCACGGCGAGTAAAGCTAATGTGTGTTAGCTTTCATAAGGTAGTTTTTCATCTAACACAACCACATTGTTATCAAATACATTACACCATGATAGAAATCTAGCTGGAGTTAGCTTTTCTTCTAACAACATGGCACTATAAAGGAAATGTTATGTGTGTTAGCTCATTACACCATGATGGAAATCTAGCTGGAGTTAGCTTTCATTTTAACAAGATGGCACGATGAGTGAAAGATAATGTGTGTTAGCTTTCATAAGGTAGTTTTCCATGTAACACAACCACATCATCATCGATCACATTACACCCTGATGGAAATCTAGCTAGAGTTGGCTTTCTTCCTTAAATCGTTGCACGATGAGTGAAATCTAATATGTGTAAGATTTCATAGTGTATTTTTCTATCTAGCACAATTACATTGTTATCAATCACAATGCACCATAATCGAAATCTAGCTAGATTTAGCTTTCGTCCTTAAATCATTGCACGATGAGTAAAGCTAATGTCTAATAGCTTTCATAAGTTAGTTTTTCATCTAACACAGCCATATTGTTATCAAATATATTACACTACGATGAAAATCTAGCTGGAGTTAGTTTTCCTTCTAATAACATGGTACTATAAGGGAAAGCTTATGTGTGTTAGCTCATTACATTATGATGTAAATCTAGTTGGAGTTAGCTTTCATTTTAACATGGTACGCTAAGTGAAATTTAATGTGTGTTAGATTTCATAAGGTATTTTTCCATGTAACACAACCACATTGTCATCAATCACATTGCATTGTCTTGGAAATCTAGCTAGAGTTAGATTTCATCCTTAAATCATTGCACAGTGAGTGAAATCTAATGTGTGTAAACTTTCATAGTGTAGTTTTCCAACTAGCACAACCACATTGTCATCAATCACAACGCACCGTGATGGAAATCTAGATGAAGTTAGTTTTTGTCATTAAAACATTGTACCATGAGTAAAGCTAATGTATGTTATCTTTCATAAGGTAGTTTTCCATCTAACACATCCACATTGTTATCAAATACATTACACCATGATGGAAATCTATCTAGAGTTAGTTTTTCTTCTAACAACATGGCACTATAAGGGAAAGCTTATGTGTGTTAGTTTATTATACCATGATAGAAATCTAGCTGGAGTTAGCTTTCATTTTAACAACATGGCACGATGAGTGAAAGCTAATGTGTGTTAGCTTTCTTAAGATAGTTTTTCGTGTAACAAAAGCACATTATCATCAATCACATTGCATCGTGTCAGAAATCTAACTAGAGTTAGATTTCATCCTTAAATCGTTGCACGATGAGGGAAATCTAATGTGTGTAAGATTTCATAGTGTAGTTTTCTATCTAGCATAACCACATTTTCATCAATCACAATGCACCATGATGGAAATCTAGTTAAAGTTAGCTTTCGTTTTTAAAACATTGCACGGTGAGTAAAGCTAATGTCTGGTAGCTTTCATAAGGTAGTTTTCCATCTAACACAACCACATTGTCATCAAATACATTACACCATGATGGAAATCTAGCTGGAGTTAGATTTCCTTCTAACAACATGGCACTATAAGGGAAAGCTTATGTGTGTTAGTTCATTACACCATGATGAAAATCTAGTTGGAGTTAGCTTTCATTTCAACAACATGGCACGATGAGTGAAAGCTAATGTGTGTTAGCTTTCATAAGGCAGTTTTCCATCTAATACAACCACATTGTCATCAATCACATCACACCGCGATGGAAATCTAGCTGGAGTTAGATTTCGTCCTCAAATCGTTGCACGGTGAGTAAACTCTAATGTGTGTAAGCTTTCATAATGTAGTTTTCCATCTAGCACAACCACATTGTCATCAATCATAGTGCACCATGATGAAAATCTATCTGGAGTTAGTTTTCGTTCTTAAAACATTGTACGGTTAGTAAAAGCTAATGTGTGTTAGCTTTCATAAGGTAGTTTTTATCTAACACAACCACATTGTCATCAAATACATTACACCATTATGGAAATCTAGCTGGAGTTAGTTTTCTTTCTAACATGGCACTATGAGTGAAAGCTTATGTGTGTTAGCTCATTACACCATTATGAAAATTTAGTTGGAGTTAGCTTTCATCTTTAAATCATTGCATGCTGACACTACTACATATGGCTCAAAAGTCTCACAACATTTTGCCACGAATAAGTTAAAATCGAATTTTTCGTGGAAAAGCAGTTTTAAAATTTTGGAAAAAAATGAAAATGTCCCCAACAATCATCATTATAGCGATGCATAGTCCATAACGTTTCTATAGCGACGGACGTTTGTCGCTATAGCGACGCATATTACATTCTTCGCTATTATATTTTTTTCGAGAAATTTGCTTAGTGAAAATTTAGGAGGGAATTGACGAGAAGTACTGATTTGAAATTCGAGGCCTTGTGAATTATGTCAAAATGGGTTAGGTCCGATGTCGACGAGTGCCGCACACGTATTAATGGAAGCATCCAAAGAGGATACCGAGTGAGTACCTGGACAGCAATGGTACAGTGATCCAGTAAGACGCATAGCCATGGAAGTAAGTGAGGCAAAAGAAATTTGGATTCATTATTCATATCTAACAGGACCCTGCATATCGATGAGGGAAGACATCACTAAATCCATTAACCAGCACCTGGGCTCCCTTCTCCACCCAATCATAGCTTCACCAATTGTTACCTATTTCACCAGCCCCCAAGGAAATGCAGAATGCTCGTTCATACTCAGATATGGAGCAAATAGATCATAGGTAGTTCAGTTATCCTCCACGGGTTTATAGCATTATCCTTTATCCTCTTGTTGATGATTCATTTTCACATCAAATTGGGCAATGCAGGTCAGGTTTGTATTTGGTTGGTGGATTCACTACAAGCTGTGTGCCTTAGCTGTGGATGCTGCAACATTTTTTGTGATGTTGGGTCTGGGAAATGACACCCCCTTTCATGATGGAAGTATACAAAAATATTTATTTAATTTCATTCTCTTGTTGGACCTCTTACCCAAGAAGGACTTTGTCTTTAACCTTAATTATCTGGAAACTTTCTCTGAAGACTGAAATCTTGAAAATTACAGGAAACTTGATGAAAATGCCCCTCAATTGCAGTGATATGTTCCATCTTCACTTTATTTAAGGAGTGATGTGCTGCCAATCGCCCTATTGTTCAAGTTTAGAGATATCAGTCTGCCCATGGTTTGCAATCATTAGTAGAGGAATTTATTTATCCCACAACCAATAAGGGTTTTTAGACATGGGTCGAATCTTTTGATGGATGTAGTGGGTGGGGCAAATAGATCATAGGTAGTTCAGTTATCCTCCACGGGTTTATAGCATTCTCCTTTATCCTCTTGTTGATGATTCATTTTCACATCAAATTGGGCAATGCAGGTCAGGTTTGTATTTGGTCGGTGGATTCACTACAAGCTGTGTGCCTTAGTTGTGGATGATGCAACATTTTTTGTGATGTTGGGTCTGGGAAACGACACCCCCTTTCATGATGGAAGTATACAAAAATATTTATTTAATTTCATTCTCTTGTTGGACCTCTTACCCAAGAAGGACTTTGTCTTTAACCTTGATTATCTGGAAACTTTCTTTGAAGACTGAAATCTTGAAAATTACAGGAAACTTGATGAAAATGCCCCTCAATTGCAGTGATATGTTCCATATTCACTTTATTTAAGGAGTGATGTGCTGCCAATTTCCCTATTGTTGAAGTTTAGACATATCAGTCTGCCCATGGTTTGCATTCATTAGTAGAGGAATTTATTTATCCCACAACCAATAAGGGTTTTCAGACATGGGTTGAAGCTTTTGATGGATGTAGTGGGTGACCTGATTTGGGTCGAAGCTTTTGATGGATGTGGTGGGCAGCCTGAGTTGGAGGACAAGGAGAAGATCGATTTTGGTGAGGGATGAGCAAATTAAAACTATAGGGATTGAGAAAGATCTTATTTATCTTCACAAGTTGTTTAGATAAGAGATTGCAAACTGTGTGATTGTTTCCATTAGAAAAGGTCAATGAAGCTAGCAATATCAAAAGGTATGTTGAGTTGTGCACCCATTATTTATTTTTATGTTTACCTGGGTACCATTAGATCTCTATCAGCCCCCTTCATACACAAGATCTTTTTCTCCTGTTTCCTTAGATTTTATGTCTTGGATTCATTATAATTGGTCTCCGCAATCTATAATTAAGATTTTAATACAATTATTGTGCTACTACTCTATTTCTATGTTTATTCAAGGAGGGGACGACGAAATAAAGTTTGATATTATTGTAATTTGATTTTGTTGTTCTACGCATTCTATCCTCCAATTCCTACTTTCCTCTCTGCCTATCAATTCATTCAAAGATTGGTAAATTAGTGTTATACTTCACTAGACTCCTCTTCCTTTTTCAAGTAAAGGTAAATAAACTCACCCAAACGTTTTGGACTTTAGAGTTTCTCTACATGTCTGTCATGTTTATTTTGAGTCCTAGGATGGATCAAGGTGCAATAGGTAGAGGGCTCCGTGCTTGTGTTCTTAATGCATATAACGCTCTTTTGCAGCCTCGAGCAAGCCATATTACAATTCAAAAAA
>LPNX011124587.1:0-106033 GCA_001517045.1 Pseudotsuga menziesii
GATAAAGGCATAACATTAGATGATGCTCCTGAATCTACCATGCAGTTGTGAACATTCCTATTGAAAATTTCAAAGGTAAGTAAAAATGGAGGTGTTGTTTACTTAGAATTTTTACCTATCAATGAAGCTTTGTCGACTACTGCTTTTCCTTTTTCAGTTGCTGTTGGATCATTGTTAGAACTATTTGCAGCAACGTTTTGTTTTGCATTAGGGACAATTGAACTCACTGCAGGATTTATAATATGACTATTAGGCACTGGGTAGATTTGAAGAAGATCGTACATACTAATGTTTGCACGTGTCTTCTTTAAATCTTCAATTATATCATATTGTAGATCCAATTTTGGAGCATGTTGAATAGTTTGAGTGCCCTTAGTGGGCAGAGTTTGCTTGCCAGATTGAGTTTGTTTGTTCGGTTGTGAATTATCAGTATTTGAGCTTTAAGCACCTGGAGTGTTTGTAGTTGCTTTACTACGAGTATTATACGCATGTTGTCCTGAAGGTGGGTTTCTATTTTCATGTTCTTTCACAACACTATCCCAGAAATGGCCGTTAACTTGTTGAGGTTCTTCTGATTCTTCATCATTTTCTGATTCCTCTTCTTCTTCGTTTTCATTTATCTCTTGATTAGGAGTTTCAGACAAAGATAGAACAGCTCGAATTGTGTTAAAAATTTCTTCATTAGCAGCTACGTCGGGGGGTGTATTTTTATTATTTGTGTTTGGGTTTTGTCTAAATTTATTTTTGAAGTAACTCCTTGAAGGAGAAGCTTCAGAGTTAGTCTTTTTTAACCCTATAAATTCATTGGTTAATGTTCGAATAGCGTTCTGTAACTGTTCTACATCGAATGCTTTATCTTTATCTGAACTAGACTTTTCTGTTTTTCTTCGAGGAAAAGAATCAGATTTCCCACTTTTATCTGGTTCATAAGACATGAAATCTTTTTCTACTTTAATTGCTTCCTCAAATGTTTCTATCAGCGTTGTTTTTCTAGCTCTTTTCACAAACATTCCAGAATTCCTAGGTAAGGCTGATGTATAATTTTCAATAATTATGTCTTCCGGAGGTTGAGAAGCAACTGGAATTTTATTTTTTAAAGTTAGAAACCTTTGATTGAAATCTTTGATTCTTTCTTTAGGCTCCATTTTAATTCTAGATAACTCTAGGGCTAAAAGAGCAGGTGTTTTATCTTCCCCGAATTTATCTAGAAAAGCTTTATTAAATTCCTCCCAATTTGTAATAGATCCTTGTACTAATGAAAAGTACCAGGTAGAATCTCTTCCTTCAAAGGTGAGAGGAAACAATCGACAAACAACATCTTCATGCTGAACATTCAAAGTTTGAACAGCCAACATGAATTTATCAATATGCACCTCTGCAGGTTCTTTGTCATCTGGGTTAAACTTAGGAAGAATTTTATCTGAATGTTTTGGTAATGGGTGATGTACCCCAGGAACTGCTACAGCAGCTGCCCTTAGCCAAGGGAGCTGTGGATTAGGTGGAGGAGGTGGAGGATTACCTCCTCCTCCTACATTTCCTGCCATTGGACTTCCTTGAGAGCTAGAAGAACTTCCTGAATTGGAAGGTCTTGGACTGTTAGGTGGAGACTCAGGACGAGAAGGTGGCTGATTAGAACCACTTCCTACAATTAGTCTTCTAGCAGTATTGGTTTGTGAAATCTGCTTGATGTCTTCAATCTGATGATGAGGAGTACTACCAGTTATATCCAAATCTTGCGTAACTATGGTCAATTGTGGATTGTGTCGCTGTTGTCTAGAAAGACCATAATCTATTGGAGAAATTCCTAACTGATTAGCGTAAGCTCTAGTAAGGATATGTCTGGATTCTTCTAGAGTTTGAGCACTTTGTCCGGGAGTAAAGGGGGAAGTAATAGGATCACGTTCAAGGATATTCCTAACAGTTTCTAAAAAAGGTGATCTACTGACTTCTGGAGATTGTTGGCTGGTTGGAAATGTTTCATTAGTTTCACCTGCCATTACTTAATTCATGCCCTCCTTCTAGCACCATTTGTTGGCCTGATTTTTTGAATCTAGGCCAATAAGGAGGTTTTGTCCACACAATCAGCTTAAAGCAGTGTCCGGTATGTTTGGATTAACAAAACCTTGCAGGTTATGGTCCTGCTACCAGCTAGTTTGTCTCTTAGGGAGAACTTAAAACCAGCAAAATCTAACCTATTCTAATATTTATCCTACCTAAATACCTAAAATATCCTAAGGTTGCTTTCTTAAGGAAAGAATTCGATTTTTGGGAAGTTTTCTAAATATGAAAACTTATGTAAATTATGTAAAATGATTTAACAGTGCTAATTAAACTTTAAAAAAAAAAAAATTAAACTAATTAATCTATCTATCCTATTTAACCCTATCTCAGCTGAGAGCAGATTTAAGACTATATTAATTATTAATCAATAACAGAGAAACTGGAGTGTGATCGAAACAAACATATTTAAATCACAACAAAAGCCACTCTGCTATAATAGAAATGAAATCTAACCTGTAAGCACGCAGTTAATTTCAACTTCCTAAAACTGATTAATAATTAATGATCAAGATAGTCATTTGAATTTGAGGTAATGCTTATTTAAAGTCACTGTTAACATACAAATGAGATTTTAAATAAACAGAAAAGTATATCATTAAAACTTATGTTTATAGTAAACACACTAATAAACAAAACCATAATGAAATATTATTCAAAAACACTAAGTTGAACTGATAAAGTGAAATAGATGATTGAACATCAGTATGTCACAGCAATACTGAGTTAATATATAAGCAGAAAACAACACACTGAAATATATATATATATAAAATCCAAAAAACGAAATACCAGTCACAGTATTTGTTTACAGATGTCCAGTATCAGTCACATTAAAGCTTCAACTCCAAGTATGATATGGTACTAGTAACAACATATATTTCAAAATAAGTTTTCTTTGCACACTCTATCCTCTCGAGTTCATCAAAAATCTTCCCTTATATACTATCAAGATTCAGTTTTCCTCTATAAATGTTGCATGCAACATTATAGGGATTGTTTTAACAAAAAAGGGCATCTAATTACACCTACTACTAAAAATAGAAATCGACTGGCCTGAGTCGAGGCATTCCAGAAAGTTCTTGATTATTGACAAAACTCCAGCTCACAACCAAACAGCCACATCTCCAAGCCGTTGTATGATCACGTCGTATACTTCTGGAAAAAGAGTGGTGATGAAACTTCCTGCATTGAAGTCAATCAAAGCATCTTATTAAAATCAATTTAATATTCAGCTAACAGAAATAACTTAAAATTTTAAATGCATGCCTGTTAAATCTCTGATTTTACATGCATGCAAAATCAAAATTACTATTACCTGTTCTGCCGCGACATATGAGATGAGAAAAATATTAAGTTTCATTATGAAGAGCAACTACTCTTCTAGCTTCGGCTAGTTTAGCTTTCAACTTGATAATTTTAATATTTTGTTTTTCAATTCGTTCCAGTAGCAGCTGATTTGTACTCAAAATTGATTTCTTGGATTTTTTGTATTGATTCTTCTTAATGTTCACCTTTTTCCACCTATCAATCCATTCTAGCAATTCTTTTCTGAAAGTTTTGCTTTCTTCTTCCAATAAGGCTGTACTTGATAGGCATTGTTTGAGCTTTCCTTTGAACTCTGTGATTTTATTTTGATAGACATTGCCTAACACCTGTTGCAGAGTTTCATCTTCTTTATTTACCTTTACCTGAGGAGAACGAGGAGTATCGCTATGCTGACTGTGTAATGATTCAAGTTCTACGTCGTTTGCATTTGTTTTTGATTGGATGCCTTCGACATCATCTGATTGCACATCACTTCCCTGCGCAGTAGCAGAATTCCCTACATCCGTTGTGTTAGGGATAGACAACGAAATATCATCCTCAATATTTACAACTGTAGGTTTAGTAGCTGTAGATTTGGAATTCTGTTGATCCGCCCTATATCTTGAGACCGAATGAATATTATGCATGCTCCTTGTGACTATTCGTGAGAATGATAGGTTTTCAAATCCCAACCCTTCTTTGTCACAACAAACCTGAGCCAAATGATCTAAGTTATGCATAGAATCTTTATTGCATTCATCAGGTTTATTATTTTCACCTTCAGCTAATCCTTCTTTTATGTTTGCGGGGTTGCTATCATTCTCACCAGGTAAGGGTTTATCCAAGATTTCCATAGAATTGCAAGGAATTGAAACCCTATCTTCATTCTCATTAATTTCATTGTCTATGGGCATGTTTACAACCTCGGGTTCCTTGACCTCTGAGCTATCAACCCCAGGATTTATGACCTTTCATTTCCTATGAGCCTGTGGGGATGGATTAGGCCAATACTGTGTCGGCCCCAATTGACAATCAACTAGAAACTTATCCCAAGACACACCCTTAGTAGATAATTGAAATTGCAATAACATTTTTATCAACCCGTGATGACAAAGACTACTGTCAGGGTTATTGAAATTCTTGACAGACTACGACATTTTCTTAAGACTTTGCCATAGATAGAAGGGTAAGTTAAGTTTGCAACCCTTTACTGCTAACAGTAATCGTAAATGATATAGGTGTAAATGGGAATATCGTCCACAACAGGAAACGTACCTTACTAAAATTTCATAGTACATTCTCCATTCGGGCTTCAGAAATTTCACAGGGACACCAATCTTCAGCTTCATATTATCCGGTAATGGCATTAACAGAGCCAAGCACTTCTTCTTGTTGACCACAGTGCCCTTAAACCAACGTTCCCCAACCTGTGGAAGTTTAGTGGCTTGAACAATTTTGTCTTCGTTGATAACAAATTCGAAACCCCCAATTTGCACCCTGTCATCTTCAAAATTCATAGCGAATATCTTAGTAATCTCCGCATGGTGACCATCAAAGCTTCGAAAGAAACGTGCCCATCCCATTTTCTCGAATTTCTTGGCAATTTCCTGGTTAGCTTCTATTAGTTCAGACCCTGAAATCTCAAAACGATTCAAAGGAGACATGGTTTCCTCTGCACTCTCTGGGCTTCGACTTGAAATGAATGAGGAAGTGAAAACAGAGGGAATAGGTATCCATACACACGACATGATGGATGACCTTCACATGCTTCAAATCTAAACGGAAATCCAATCTCTGAACCTGCCATTTTAGCGGGATTTTAAGCAGTGATAAGTGTTACAATCTTCACACTATACCATGATTTATGCCAGTTTATCTACGCTTGACCATGATTGTTAGTGATAATCACTAACTTGGCGAACCAGAGACACAGTGACTGATAGAATCATCATTGCAACCATTGATTATTGACAGTGGTTCATAATTAATAGGTACAACGACATAATTTGAAATGACTATTAGTATTTAACACTGTCAACACGATATTACCATATGCATACAACTGTCGACTCTGTCAAGGGGTGAAAGCCACGTTTTCATACTAGCTCATCGATCCAAATGATTGATCGTTTATCGATTTGACAATTGGTTTATTGCATGGCCAGCTAATCCAAACAATCATCCCTATTTTATCATGTTACGTAATGGTATGAAGAGTAATAAATCGCACTCTAATGTTAATGATGCATTGATAAAATGGCTAGATTAATGTCTATACTATTTATGTACAAAACTAAGTTTAAACCCTTTAAACATCCTATCGACACATATATACCATCATATAGGACATTTATCATAAGTAAAAGTTTTCCTATATGAACATCATTTATCCACTAACTATGATATTTACAAAATTCATAATAGGGTATTACATATGATGTTAACTTTCGAAAATTCTCTTAGTCTTAGGACTAATAATACCCTATTTAACATACAATGTGTTTTATGAAATTTCTCTTGGCACAAATCCCTTAAGTCACATAAATTCATTTTGATGATTTCAATAACTTAATGAAAATTTATGAAACTTATCTAACAGTTATTTAAAAGCCAAGTTTCATGATCAAGTTTCTTTCAGCTCTAGAATCATTAAGTTACTTTCCTTTGATTGAGAGTACCTTCAGAATCAAAGATTCTGAAGGTGCTCTTTCATAATTTTAAAATTGATAAATCACATGAAGAGCTGATCTCTCTTCATTTCGTCAAGAAATGAAGAGGTTGTTGCTGGCTGCCAACAGGACCTCCGGATCTATCCTCTAGAATATGTGTGTTGTCGTCGACAAAGGGAGACCTGCCCCTAGTCAAGGCAATGGTGTTTCCTTGACCAAAAACATGAGGGAGATAACAGAAAGGTGTGAGCCAATCTGCGGACTGACCCACTGAATCAGAGGGGGGGCAGGGGGAAGAATTAAACAGGGGTAGGGGGAGTGTGGTAGACTGAAACTTCCTTTGTTCAGAGTATGACGGTAGGGTGGACCAGGCAGCAAATGAAACTTGACTCATGGGAATGGGATCATAGCTGTAATACCGGGGATGTCACTACGGATGGGAAATACTTAGAGGAGGTAGACACTTTTGATATTGAAGGGATCCAAGGAAGACACATTGCATAGTACTCTGAACAAAGGTGACCCAATGTGGGAATACTGCCAAACTATTTTCTCTGGGGTGGCGTCTAGGGACACTATTGTAATATGATCTCATGGATTTTTGGTGAGCATGAGAAGGTAAATGCTCGATGGTGCTTTCAATTTTAGAGAGTTTGAAATCATGAAGAAGACTCCAGTGGTAGCTCTTTTTCATTGGTAGTCTCCTGTGCCCGAAAAAAGGATAGAAGTGTACATAGGAGATCTTTCCCATCCTTTGGGGGATGAGAGACTTCTTTACCGTTGGTAGTCCAATTAGGCCTAAAAAGGTTAAACCTATACTGACTGGACGGGCATTCAGATACTTTTATGAGCATGAACGAAACCAAGTTTGCTCAGCAATATTTTCTTAATGAGAAGGCTAGAAAAGAGCTTAATGACAACCTATAGTGAGATTTTTCGTAAGGTGTGGAACCTCTACCCGAGAAAGCATAAAAGTATGCAAAGGGGAACGGTCTTAGCTTGAGTGTGCCAAGGAGGTACTTTTCAATTGATGGTCTACATGGTCTGCAAAAGGAGGTAAACAAGATGATGTAGACACCCTTTCCTATACTTTAGCGAGCAGGAAAGGAAGCAACTGCGCTCGGCTATCTTTTCATTGTTTTAAGGAGTCAGAAAAGAGCTTAAAAGAAACTCTAGCATGGTCAACCGATTGCTGTGGCACAGGCAGTGCACCATGTTGGGATGGTGGACAGTGGTCCAAAGGTCATCCGCATAGTATGGATGGATTTGAAGGCTCTCAAACATACCAATACATCTGCGGGATAGATCGCGATAAAGGCTCGCGAGTCAGTGTGACAAAGGAATGCAAACCGAGGTGGCTCTCGGACAGAGGTCAGGAGAGTGTGTGTGAGTTGCGGTGGATGGACTTGACTACATGTGATGTGAGTGCAAGTCCGAGGGCACTTATATGCCAAATACATGCAAGAAAAATAAATTGTTTTGTGGACAATGGTCCAGAGGTCCGCGTAAGGTGCGGTGGATGGAGAAGAAAACTATGTTTTAAAATACAAAACAAAAAGAAAAATGGTGACCCTTAACGGGTGGTGGCCCAAAAACCCGCATGAGTAGCAGTAGGGAAGAGTGATACAAGTACAGGTCCGTAGACACTTGCATCGCCATGTTGTGGCTCGTAAATTGAGGTAGCTAAGAGAGCGGTCCCAAAATTTATTTGTTAAACATGAGACGATGGTCTGATAAGGAGATATAAGTTTGAGCCCGTAGGTGTGAGAGATGTCTCGAACTGATTCCGTGTGACTTTGGAGTAGCATCTAATGGCGTTGCACCTGACTTGTGGTAAATAACGTTGAAAAAAAAGGGGGGAGAAAACTACACTATAAGGGACTCATAGTGGTGGTAAGGTGGAGCCCATTGCACGGCTTCTTCAAGAGTCAGCCATCTAAGTCAGCAAAGAGGTATGCCCCCTTGCTGAGAGGAAGGTCATTGGCAAGGTGGGGTGACAAAATCTGATCTTTTATGGGAAGAACCAATTCCACACTATGGTTTAAAGGGAATGGGGTAAAACCGAAGGCGGTCTTACAAATCTCTCTGTCATCGCGTAAGTGGTGTCGGGATAGATCAGGTGGATCTTCCATAGCCAATGAGATGGAAGGGAAACTGGTGCTAAAGATCATGTAAATGATATTGGTTGTGGTTTTTGTGGCCTTGCCCCCAGTCTCTGTTGGAGGAAGAGAGGCAGGCCTGGAGACATGAGGATTCTTTGATGGACGTGGAGGTAGGTGCAACATCATCTCAATTGGATGGACATGAGTCAACACATCCTAAGGCCTTAGAGGTAGGGTAGGTGGTTCAAGGTACCACACAAGATCTCCCAATGCGAAATCCTGTAGATTGTGGGTTCCCAAGACAGACTTACTCATGAACCCGGATGGTAGGAAAAGGAAAAGGAAAAGACAAAGAAGAAGGATCATGTTGATCAGGAATGAACCCCACTGTTTCCCTGGTAACTGAGGTTGAGGTTGCGACTGAGGTTGCAGCTGCAGATGGAGCTGTGGTTGCGGAAACAACAGAAGAGAAAGGTCTGATGGACAGTCGGTGATGGTGGAGACAAGAAGGTCTATAGAACTGGACATCATGTAAATGGACATGGTGTCTGAAGAAGGAGGTGGGGGATGAACTTCTTCAATCAGGGTGATCTCAGATTCAAGGGAATGTTGACAAAGGTTGGCTAAGCCATTCGAAACTTGGACAAGTCTTAACAATGGTGAGAATAGTGTCCATACAAACCATAGAGGGCACAAGCATGGTTTGTTCTCAGTGACTTGTTTCTCACTGTTGGCACGTTTGGAAGCTCAACCATGGGGAGGTTTTCGGTTGTGTCCATGGCATCCAAATGCGCACGGATCATTGGTATTTCAAGGAAATTCTAAGTTGGATTGCCATGTTGTTCACAAACAATGCAAGGTGGGGTCTGCCAAGGTTCTGTGGTGGCTTTGGCATTCTTGCCCCTGGCCCTTTTCGGGTGGGGCGGTATAGGTACGAGTGCAGTGGTTGGTTTTTAAGGACTAGGTGGAGGATGGGATTCGACTGCAATGGGATGCATAGGTGTTAAGACTACCTAGGGCATTGATGGTTGAGCTAGTGGATCAAGATACCACACCAGAATTCCCAATGTAAAGTTGGGCAGGTTGAGGGTGGTCATTACCGGCTTGCTCATGACACCAGATGGGGGAAATAGGAAGGGAATTATATGGACTAGAGAGGAGACCAGATAACTCCCTGTTGGTTGTATGTGGGGTGTGGTTGTGGTTGTGTCTGCACATAATGCTATGGCTATGGATGATGTTGTGGCTGCACATAATGCTACAGTTGCGGCTACTATTGATGTTGCGGCTGCAGACAGTGTTGTGGTTACAGTTGGGGCTATGGCTACGGTTGTTGTTTGGGTGCAACTGTGTTGGATGAGAGCATGCACAAGTCCGCAGTCTCATTTTGTGTCAGTGATGGTGACACTAAGGGGAAATGAGCCATCATGGTGGTATCAACAAACAACCCAAGACCCACATTCAACAATGGGGAGGCTGGTGTGTTGTCAACCATGGTGTTGATTGATTGCAGGGACAACATTGGCGTGTGTGGTCGTCCCTTGTGGCTCAATGGTGGTGATGGTAGGGATAACATTGGCGGGTGCTGTTAACCCTTGTAGATCATGATAAGTGAGCTGATAAACCATCACAATCTTCCCTTTGTGGGGGAACATCATGAGACAGAAGACATTTGATGCAAGAGCTCTCATGGCGTACATATAAATTTTTCCGAGAAGGAGGTTATAGTCCAGTTGAGCGTTGACAACCTCTATGTCAATCAGAACTGTCTTCCCAGCTAATGTGATGGGGACATGGGGGAGGATTCCTTGGGCTTTAGTGGGATGGCCATCATAAGCCTATAGAGTTGTGAAGGATGGTTGCATAATTGGGGATCCCAGTTTCTGCCAGACTAGAGTAGAAATAATGCACGTGGATGCCCCCTCATCCACTATGCACCGGTGCACAACCAAATTCTGGATATACACCGAGATTTGAAAGGCGACGGTCGATGGCATGCACGATTCTCCATTCTCCATGTCAAATGTGATCAACTTGGAGTTGAAGGGGTCTACTACCCCAAGGGCGGCCAGTAAGGCTTTCTGCTATGTTGAGCATGTTTTAAGTACCTCAAGAGCGGACATGGCGGTTGGTGTTTGGGCCAAATCATCCACGATGCTGTAGCTGACCGTAGCTCAAGCCGTGGCATTATTAGCAATCCTACGTATGGGGGGGGTGAGGGAACAGGGGTAACTGAAGAGGTAGGTTGACTATTTTAGACGTTGATGTCGATGATGTGTCAGTGGGTTCGGTGGTGGTTCTGTACTGATTCCTTCTGGTTTGTAAGTTGACCTCTTTAGTCGTCATGGCTAGCAAGTGGTGAACACCTGTTTCGGCTGTGGGAGTTTCCCCCAAAGCGTTGGGATTGGGTTGGGGAGGGGGTGTGGTTGCCACCAATCCTTGGACCGGTAATGGGTTCTGAAGCACCATAGGAGGAGGTCCTTGTGGTGCCGAGTGGGGTTGGGCTTGATTTGTAGCGTTGGCAGCCTGTTGAACCTCATTTCGAATGGCCTGCTTAGTGCGATCCATGAGGGGACACTTGAATGTGTAGTGCCCATAGACCTCACAGAGTGTGCACGGTTGGTTTGTGTGCAATGGGGCATTACGTCTTGGTGCATTTGGTCGTGGGGGGTTTTGGGTGGGTCGGTTTGTTGCAACATTGTTGGGAGGGTTTGGTTGTTGACCACCTCCCTACAGTTGGTTATTGGCCTGGTTCTAGGGCTGATTATTTCTAGCTTTCCCTTGTTGATTGTTGGGGGAAGGCTGGTTGGGACGATTTTGTTGTGCAAATACTTGTCCCAACGGAGTGGGTGGAGCAGGGGCGGGGGCTTGAACCATTTGCACGGGAGGTGCATGATAAATTTGGGTGGGTGGTGGTGCCACCAATGTGGGAATTTGCCCTGCGTATTGCTATGTCTTCCATGCCAAGGCCTGATCCTACTGCGATGGTGCAGGTTGTGCGTAGGAAGTTGTTGCTCCAGACTAGGACATCATTCTAGCATAGTCTGGAGTTTGGTTTTGGTAGGAAACACTAGCAGTGTTGCTTGGTTGTGGTGGAACTGTAGGTGGTGTCAGATGGTGCTGTGGCTATTGGGATACCTATCCTATGATGCCATCTATAGCATGGGATACCCTCGGTGCATCCCGGTGGAGGTACCCAGGCGTACAGTGTCTGGAATGATGGTGTAAAGGTATCCAGACTGTGCATAGATCAGGTCAAACTATTGGGCTTTCAGTATGGCCTCTTCTACGGATTGGGGATGTTCGGATGCGACGTCCTTTGCTATGGATGGGAGCAAGGTTTTGAGAAACCAATCCAAGAAGATCCTGTCGTTAAGTTGGATCTTACACAAACTACGATGTCGCCGCCACTCATGGATGTGGTCGGTTATATGGGTCGCGGTGCTCTATCGGCAAAATAACAATATCTCCACCCCTTGATTATATCTGACGAGGAGTTGGAAATACTACAGGAACATGAAAGCTAAGGAGTTGAAATCTGGGTACTTGGATTGCGGTAGCTCAATGTACCATTTGGCTGTCGCACCTATGAGGGTACGTTGGAACAGTATTAGCCTGATCGAGTCATATACAATGCTATTTGAGGAGCACCATAGATGAAATGTCATGATGTGATTTTGGGGACACTCCCTTGCCTTCCCTTCAAACTTGGGAATGTCTCAGGGAATTTTGGTTGGCATGGGGGGCCAAAAGGCTTGATGGAGGATGGGGTTGTTTGTCAATCGAGCCAAATCAGACAAGTTAAGATGATCCATGAAAGGTAGATTTGACCCCAGGTTGATGTGAGATGGGGAAGGTATGGTGGTGGGTTTTGCAGGTGCATAATGTACCTGCATAGCTAGGGGTGTTGGTGGTGCCATTGTAGATGGGCCAATGCCCCCAAGTGTGATGTGAGGGACAGTGTGGATGGAAGGGCAACTGCCCCCATGTGTGATAGGAGGGGTAGTGTATGTGGAAGGGGAACTACCCCCTTGTGTGACAGGAGGGGAAGTGTATGTGGAAGGTCCACCACCCGCAAGTGTTGCAGGTGGGATAGCTTGAGTGGTTACTATGGGTGGTGGTGGCTGACTGATGACAGTTTGCATGACCATGCTTGGGCCACCTGCAGGGTTTTTGATGATAATTTGTGGTGTGGAGATGGGTCCACTAGCGATTGCTATGCTGGAAAATGTATCCGGGTTTGCACCAGCCATGGGGCTTGATGGTGCTGTGTGTAGGTATGGTTCATACTGATTCTGGGTTTGAATCTAAATCAGAGGCTGTGTGGCCTTCTGATGGTGTGACAGGTCATCGAGAATGGTCTCGACGGTGTCAGTTCAATGACCCAAATTGTGGTGGTTCGCCTCTTAGGTGTGAGGGATCAATTGTGTTAGATTTTTGTATCAAACTGGTGGGAATGATATTTTGGATCCTGGTTTCAATGGATTCCTATAGGCTGTAGGCGGTCACTCGGCCACCAAGACTGCCAGGAGACAGTGCTTGGATTTTTCCTCATGGGCGTTCTACTCAATCAATGGGGGTTGTTTCCCATTTCACTTGGCAATTCCTCTTAGCAGCCAGCTACTTTGGGGTTCCCATGGTACTCCTCACAATGAGTTTCTAGGTTGAGCCCAAGTACTTCCCACGATTAAGGTAGTCAGGGACTTATGTCCTCAAATACTGCATATTTTTTGAAATTAGTGTAAATTGATAAATTTTAAGGGCTCTCTCAGCGTCATGAACTAATTTGGGTTTATTTAAGTGGTATGGTGTATATGTCTTTCTATTTTTCTATTATCAGGTGGCTGTAAGTGGTTTATGAATATGGCATAGAGTTCATATCATTGTGTGTACAAGCAGTAAATAAATAGAAATTTGTAAACATATATAATTTTTTACCCTGAATTTTGATGGCCTAACTAGGTGACTACCTTACACCTATATTCTTCTTTGACCAAGAAAAGGTGTTGGGCTCTCAACACAATGGGACTAAGCCCATCTATAGATCCACAGGTCACCTCCCGGATGCAAGTTTGGTCAACAGGGAGGACGCTTAGTGCCATGAGAATCCCTCCTTCTCTACCCCCTCTACCTTCCACGTCATCCATTTTTAATGGTTTAGAACAATATTCCGTGAACGGCCTATTACTATATGAGTTGTTCCCTTCATCGTATCCCAGAATACCCCGAAGGGTGATGACTAGGTAGAGGAGGAAGGGTAAGCAAGACTGTTAATTTTATGTCAATTTTAGTTAAGCTACATTCATTAAGCCATTAAATTTTTTTTTTTGAATTTACACTTTGTTTGTACATGAAATTGCAGTAAATTAAAACAGAAACAGAAATGTAACTATTGTGCTAGATAGAGGTGGCTGAGACGCACTAACAGTCCTTAGTAAACTAAAAATTAACCTCTGATTGACAAACCACATGTTTCAGGTCAAATTTGGCGAGGGGGTCACAATTTTTTTCCAGAAACAGGCAAGGGGGTCACACAGATTTCACAGACATAAGCGGTCTACCTTTCTGAGTGAAGTCGCACCTTTCAAGGGAAAAAGGGTGACCTAGTCACGCCTGTGAGGCCTAAATGAGCAACCTCATCCCCTGTTCAGGCCCAATAAGTGCAACCTGCTCTGGATTTGGGGTTTTTCTGATCCTAAGTCAAATCCGGCCGACAGTAGCCTGTACTGTGGCCAAACAGACTTGGATTTTGCTTGCTGAGGCTTCAGCAGTAACATAAACTGAAATTAAACAAGATTTAACCTAGATCTGACAAGAAATTTAAAAACTAGGGCATAAACTGAAATAAACTTGAAATTTTAAAAAACTGAACCAAGGATCCTGTGGGATCGACCTGGTATGGTCACCAGTTCTGTAGTAGGGATTCCTCCTTGCTACAGGGGTAGGAATGGCTCCCTTCCATCTATAGGACAGAAGGGTAGGTTCCTGCTTGAAAATGCGTGAAAGAAAAGTGGAACATAAAGGAATAAAAGAAACTGGAAAGAGATGAAAGCAAAGAATAGAAAGAAATGGCAGTGAGCCCCCCTGCAAACAAGGCTAGGGCTTTGCTCTAAGAACCTGCAAACAAATATTAAACAGTAATAAACCTGCAAAACATGTTAGAAATCAAACCTCCAAGCAAATATGGGTTAGGAAAATGACTAAACTACTAAAGAAAACACATAAAAAAATAGTGGTATACCTATTCTTTAGTGCAATGGCCCACCATGCCCTGGCTAGAGGAAGCACCTCTCTATCTCACTCAGCAATGGAGGAGCTATGGCTCAATGGGGAAGATGAGTGGATGAGAGGGGGGGATGTGGGTGGCTTGAGAGGAAAAGAGTCTCAAGGCATCCACAGGCAGCATAACAGTATGCAATAGAAGAGTTGTTTGAGAGTGACCCCCCACCCTCCTTTTATAGCTTTTTTTGGGGTTTTAGGGTTTTAAGCCCTTGGTTCAGGATTTAGCCCCTTTTTTGGGCTTTTAGCCCCTTCCGCCCTAACTTTAGCTCCTTTTAGGGTTTTAGGCTCCTTTGAGGGGTTTTAGCCCCTTTTTGGAGGATTTAACCCCTAGGAGAGTTATTTAAGCTCCTTTTTGGGGTTTTTAAGCCCTTCTCTTCATTCTTAAGCCTTTTTGAGGGTATGGGGGTCTAATGGAGTGATATGAAGGTCATGTATGGATGTCCTTGGGTGGTGTAGGCCATGTAGAGATGAGTGAGGGATTTTTCAGGTTAACAGGGGTCTCTAAATCCATCAGTTGTGTTAAAAATATTCTGTTGTAAATGATATCAGAGTCACATAAGTGTGGTTATGTGTTATCAATAGTTATATGTATATGTTCATATATCATTCCTTCTTTGTAATTGTGTATTATGAATATGCTCTCTCCTTGCACCTTGTATGATATTAAAGATCATAAAATGTTATGACATTGTTTCTAATGTTAGTTATTTCCGAATATACTCTCTCCTCGCACTTCACGTGATCTTGGATATTAGAAAAGGTAACACCTTTGTTTCCTATGTTATTATATTTTACATGTTAAGTGTAGTGATGTGTGTATATGCATCTATGATATTCTTCCACTTATGATTAAATTCCTGTAAGCAGTAAATTCCACCTCATAAACTTATATTCCCAGGATTCCTAGAAGTCATTCCAGTAAATTTCAGAGAAGGGATTCTAGTAGTCGGTGATAAACATAATAGCTCGAATGTAGGAATAGTGTAATGTGTGTAATTCACAAGTAAGTCTGCTGTAGGAATCAAGGTCTTTGTGAAGCCAATGTAAAAGGTATATATCATAAGGTTTGGATTGTTCTAAAAAGAGTTTGTTAGGTTACATGACATACTACAATTAATCATAGGAATTATCCATGGAATCTCCCTAATCATCAAGGAAAGAATCCATATCTCTCATGATGTTGACTTCTACCGAACAAGAAATTAGAGATAACTTAGTTTTCTTGCATGAGTCTGTAAAAAATGTACCTCCATGGCATATGCAGAGAACGATGAATCTATCAAGACAAATATTGTATCTAACAAAAAAAAATCACCTCTATCCAAAAGAAAAAACAAGTCTTTGCGCAAAAATATCCTTCTTAGTCTCCAAGAAAATTCTCCCTTGACTCCTTGAATTTTGTAATTGAATTCCTTGAACTATCTACATTTAAGAGTCAATCTTCCCATTCCTCTTATACAAGCAAATATGATCCATTGTTACCGCAAGGTTATAGGAGTTTTGAAGAAAGCACTATAAATAAAACCTCTAGTAGATCCTACTTTTCATAGTTTTTTTTCATGTGAGTCTAGTAGCAAGAAACAAACAACACGAAGAAAGGAATAAAAAGATAGGTTAAGCTTTGAAGAAGACATAAGAGACAGATAGAGATAATGAAAATTCAAGAAGATAAGTTGCAAATATAAAAAATTCTCTTAGATGTTGAAGCCAGAATCAAAGAGATAAAAATTCATAAAATACTATCTTCTACTTCAAAAGAAGAAGAATATAGAGAAGATAGAAAGTCAGAAATCCAATCTAAAGAAAATATAGAAATTTCCTTATAAGCATTTGAGAATGGTAGAAGATTGACTAAAATTCCATGTGAATAAAGTCCCCCTAAAGAGAAAAGAGAGCCAAAGAGAGAGCTTGAAGATGTAAGAATTATACAACCACAACCAAAAATAATTTCAGTCAAACAAGTTAAGCAAGCCTTTATCACTTATGAACTTCAATTAGATGGTTTAAAGGCAGTTGGCATGTTGTCGAACTTCGACAAAATCTAGCACCTCAACTCTGACATTCAACACTTTAACAAGTTTAGTATCATCTTTGACAAGTCCGAACCTTGACACAACCTCAACACGATCTCGATAGGTTTCGCGCTCGACATAGAACATTTCGACATTAATTATCAACACGATTGACGACCATCGACAGATTGCCTCTCTGTCTTTTAGTCATTTGCGACGGTTGAACTTCTAAACTGTTATAACTTCTTTTTGTAACTGAACGTAATGGGTAGTCACCCAAGAGTCTCAACATTCTATATAAACATGTACACTATTGTAGTATACAACAACATTGAAAAGCAAGTAATAACATAGATTCATTCGGATTCTTGCATCTTGTCTATACACATACTTTTTGTTTATGTAGTATATTTCCTGCTTTATTTATTATTATTAATGCTTCTTCCATAACCACGCTCAATTCATTCAGTCTAATTGTTGTCCCCGATGTGCACATAGGAGTGACCCATATCATTGGTATTAGAGTTGGTTTAGAGATTAAGTTACATAAGCACTTCCATCGAAGTTACCTGACTTATGCATGTTCAAACATGCTCACAAACTCAACAACACAAGTAGACACTATCTTTGACTTTGGAAAATATGGCTGAAGAAGCAGACAATAGACATGTAACTAACGATACATAATAACTCATAGAAAAAGCACTAGCTCACAAGTGAACTGATATGTTTTCCCAGTTCAGCGAGATTCACATGCGATGCACTTCAACATCTGGAGAATCTTATATGAGACCCTACTCCAATAAAATCATCCCCTTCAAAGTGAAAATGTATCTAGACATACTAAATCTTGAAGGAAAGATTAACGTGAAATCTGTCGACAATTGGGTACAACGACTAGAATTTTACTACTCCGTGAATCAACTCTTGGAAGCGTAAAATATCGCCATTGCATCCTTAAAGATGTCAACCTTCGTATATTGGGAGAGTCTATCAACAAATATGGAGAAAGAAGGTGACCCCATAGACACATGGGTAAAATTTGTCGAGTACGTCTGAAAGGATTTCTACTCACCCAAGTATCTTGAATAGTAGTATAAGAAGTGGCAGCAACTAAGGAAATGGAAAGACTAGTCTATGCAAAGTTACACCGATGAGTTCTATCAACTCATGGATAGACTTGCTGTCCAAGAAGAAGATAAATTGCTTGTCCTAAATTACGTCATCAATTTATCCCCATACATTCCAAAAGAGATGGAATTTTTGTCTATTAGTATGCTTATGGTTGCATTTCATTATGCCATCAAGATTTAAGCTAAACAAAAAGGAAAAACATGTTTCTCGATCAAGCCGACAGGTCGAACATCCAACAAGAAGTCTACAGCTGACTTCGACAAGTCAAAGCACCCTTCTCAGCCGCCTCCACCAAATACCAACTATCATAAGAAAAAATTTCAGAAAGAAATGAAGGATCACAACAAACAAGATCCTACTAGGAAATGGTGTGATTATCTCAATTCAAGATGGCATGATACGTCAGAAAGCAAAGATCACGGGGGGGTCAGTTGGTATGCAATATCCTATCATGTCCATTCATATTGGGGAATAAAATATGATATAGAAATGATAAAATATATTGCCCTGTATTAAGGGGCCAAGGGGGATTAATTATGTTATAGGAAAATACAAATATTTAGGGTATATTTTATTAAATTTTGTGTATACGCAATAGAGGAGAGGAAAATGGAAAATAATGGGACAAGGGACATGAGTTATTGAGTTTGATGGATAAGGGATGCTCAATCGGGATGTAGGATGGTTGATTCTAGTGCTATATTGAAGGGTTCTGATGTTTCCTATGTGCTTAGTTGGTTAATGGATCTTCAAATTGTTATTGGAATTGAGGTAATTAAGGATAATTATTTCTATATTCTATGTTATTGTTATCTATTGGAAGTGTATTTCGTGTCTAGAAATCATGTGTTTTTTTATTCCTTTCAAGGTATCTTTCCTCCTTGAGTCCATTTTTTTTTTTTTTTGCTAGAAATTTCCTTTTGTGTGATCTCTAAAATCATCCCATCTAGTAGAGAGAATCTACGTTTGTTCTTTGCGATATCATTTCTTTCTAATATTCCAAAAGAAAACCTCATGCAATCCTTGGTTGATCCCATTTTCCCATTGTATAAAACACTTGTCTCCAATTCCTTCATGACTCTTACATTTTACAAATACAAAAACACTTTGTTTTTCTAAATTTACTCTTAGTTTCCACCATGTACTCCATTGTTAAACTCTAATAATACTACTCTAGGGACTCCACTTTTGAGTTAGAGAAGAGATAACCTAAAGAGACAAAAAAAGGTTAGGTTTGGTTACAATGGCCTCCCTCTTAGTTGTCCATAAGCTATCACTGATTTTACGAATTCAATCTTAAGATGATAGTTTGTGTGCTAGCATGGAAGAACAAGCATCTCTAAGATTATGGATACATTCTTAATGGTAGAAAAAATAGCCGATGAGGTTGAAAGATACAACTATTGGGTAGGAAACAATGGCTTGTATGATCATCTACTTATTTTATACAACTAGAAAAGGAGGATAGGAAACCTCCATTTAATTTTAAACCTAATCATGATTGGTTGGATAAGGATTATTTTAGACTTCTTATTACAAAAAATGGAAGTTGTATGATCCTTGTTGATGATATTGAGTTATACTTCAATTTGCCTCCAATCTCAAGCAAGTTAAAATGTTAGTTGTAGGGAATGCAAAGATGAGAAAGGAATAAAATTAAGTAGACCTAGAAACGGTAGAAGAAACATACCCTCTCTTTTTGAAAATAATGTCAGAATGTCTTCCAATGATGAAGAGTTGTTACATTCAAAGACAATAGAGGATAAAAAAAAACTTTTAGATAAAAATGAGGCATAATGGAGGCTCAAAATTATTATCCATATGGTTGGAAGAGGGGCATATTGACACTAAGTTATTTCACAATTATGACAATTCTAAGAAATGTGTAAATACAATTTAGTAAATTGATCTTTCTCATGGGTCAAATAAAAAATAATTTGAAGAGATTGTAAAAGTTAATAAGGTTCATTTTCAAGATATTTTCAAACATCCACAACCTCCAAACATAGAAGAATTATGAAGGTGATAAGGATTTTCCTTAGAATTTTTTATGAATGAGAACATAAATCCATAAGTTACAAAGGAGAAACTATCCACCCTTGGAAAGATAAGGTAATTTGTGATTTGACACAAGATCTATCCTAAGCTCAACAAAATATCCTAATCTACAACATGATTTAGGGATGGTATTCATTCTTTAGTAAATAATTATTTAATTTCTAAGAAAATTGTAGAAAATATTACCATCTTTCAAGGAAAACCTCTAAGTTTAATCTTCTTGGCTCCTTTTCTAGCTTGAATCATCATATCTTGGGTTTTGTTACGCAAAAGTGTTCCATTGGAAGGAATTTGATTGAGATCAAATGTGAGGGAAGAGTAGAGCATGTAATTCTTCAACAAAGGCATTGAAGGGTCATCCTCTAGTGCTTTAGGAGATGAGTAATGATTTACATGACAAGTCATATATATATGCCAAATACCATTTTCTATAATCATTATATAGGCACAATTTAAACCATCTGATACCACTGACATAATAAACATGAGATCCATAATTTTATGAACGATCTATTCTCAATTATTGGATGTTCTTACCAAAATCCATGTCCTATTTTCTTCATACAATTTGAAATACTTGAATGAATTAATATTTGACCCATAAACCTAAACAACTTGTATTTCTTTATTTCTAGAAATTCTATCGTTTTAACCTTTTCTAAAACCTTTTCTACTCTACTAGAGATTTCTCTTATGATTATGTCAAATACTATACAGATTCTTTCAAAATAAAAATGGAATAAATAATATCATTATCATCCAACACTAGATGTTATTCTATAAATAATCACTGTTAAAATATATAAATGAGCTTAAATCCCTAACTCTCATTAAACACATAATAAATATAATAGAATAATAACTAAACTTATGAGATGAGTCCTTGATAAGTCTCACCTAAAGTATGCATGTCCTTGATATATATTATAAGTCCTTGAAAAAAGAAGAAAAAAAAGAAAAAAATTATATTTCATATATATATATATATATATATAATATTCTTATGAATTTTTATTTAATATATATCAAATATTAATAAGGTGACAATGATAAAGAAATCATATTTATGGCAATGTTGAAGAAATCATATCTATGAAACCCACTAGGGTTCAACTTCTATCCTTATGGGCCTTACAGAAGTTTGACTTTGATGTTGGAATGTATCTCTATATGTACTAGGTGACTCGCATTATTGATACACTAATACAAATAACTTATTTTCATAGTAAGCTTTATTATCCTTCCAACATATATATTTAGAACTAAACTTTGAGGCAAATGCACTATCTAAAGAAGCCCTTAATATGGATGAAGGTATGATTTTTGAAGAATATATGGAAAATATTGTGGTATCTAATGGAACCATCAAAATGTAATGAAGAGACTATCTATGTTTTTCGCTAAATGGAACTACAACTAATAGACTTTATACACCAGTCATCTAGAATCAAGTTATTAGACTATTTTGTAATGAGCATTGTATGTTGGGTGTATAAGGGATAAACAGTTGTATACTATTAACATGAATAATGAAGTCGAACAAATAATTTTTCATTTGAATATCAATTTAAATAAATTTGATTTTTCATTTATAATATTACTTCATTTTTAATTATAAATGTAAATACTTATTTTCAAATAATTTAATTTAATTTTGAATTTTTTAATTATTTATTTATAATATAGAATTTTTATATTAGGTTTTTTAATTGTATTTTAATGACATTTTAATTGTATTTATATTGAAAATATATTTTTCATTTATTAATTTTATTATTTTGAATATTTACAACTAATCATAAATATCTTATTTAAAAATTAACAATTTAATTTAAAAAAATAAAATTAAGATGAAAAAGTTTTTTTTTTAAGTAAGTACCAAGTAGAGATTTGAACTTGTGGACTTCTATTAGCAATTGCTTTAACCTGCGTAGGATTCATGAATTTTTTATTTGATACAAAATTCAACATCAAATTTCAACAACATTAAACTGTTAAATTAGGAATAGTGTTGTGTTGTTGCTCAATTTAACTAAAGAAACCCCTTTTTCATTTTTCATTACACAATTCAATATTCAAAACTAGTACTCAATAGCATAAACATGTCTATCATGACATACAAAAAGGAACTTTTCAATTCATCACCACCTTCGTTGAAAACTGAAAGAACTCCTGTATAGAGAAGTTTGAAGTGACTTCTTCCGTGTCGTGAGGTACATAAAAAGAAAATGCTCAACTCTTTCCACCTTCCTCCAAAATTTAAAGAAAGCATGTATATAGAAGTTTGAAGTGGCTTTCTCTCATCTAGTGCATGTCCATGGTACCATACTTGAAATTTGATGTGTATTATTTCATCTTCAAGCATATTTTCCAACTAATGCAGGAAAAAATATTTTAAAAACATTTTTTAGACCACTAGATATTTCTAGACACCTTAATTTTGAAGTTCAAAATATTGCTTTTGATGGGAATTTTCTCATCTTCGAGCATTTTTTCCACCTAATACAGGGGAAAAAAAATTTAAAACGTTTTTTAAGATGTGGATATTTCTAGAAACCCTAATTTTAATGTTCAAAATATTGAACAAAACTTTATTAATAGGTGTTTATTAAGAGCCTAGGGTTAGGAGGCAATACCATAGTAGGAACTCAATGCTTCAAGAGTCGGTTCTAGGGATTGGGGCCTAGGCTAAAGTGGTGGCCTAGGCAGCCCATAATGGGGCTGCAACTTGCCAACCTGTTAGTTTAGGTAAGGCATTAAATTTTAGTAAATGCATCCAAATTCCATTAACAAAATTCAATGATGGTCTGTATCTTCGATGGCTTATGGATTGAAACTTCAAATCCTCGATGGGCCAACAATTGCAAGCATACCATTACCAATTTATTGGCTACCGTTGCACTTTGCAGTGTGCGCTTTGTTTCCTCATTTGATGGTTGTGGAAGGGAAATTGCAGTTTGTGGGCACCTCCACATTTGTTTTCTTTGGAAAGAGAATCAGAACCATCTTGGACTGTATTGTAGCACCTGGACTCTCCCCACATAATGAAACCAAAAGTATCCTTCGTCTTCCTCTAATTTTTTAGGGACTCTCTTTCCTCATTTTAGATATAAAGTCTTCATTAGATTCTAGAACTGCATTTCTTTCAAACGATCAATACTTCAGTCTTAGACGGTCAATCGATATGCTCCTACCTATGAAATATTTATTTATAATATATTTTATGGTATTTAGTTTGATTTTTCTTTGATTCATTCATGTTGAGTGTGTGAAAAAAAATCATGGTATTTAGTTTGATTTTTCTTTGATTCATTCATGTTGTGTGTGTGAAAAAAAAATGACTTCACTTGTCAACTAGAAGGGGCTATTGAACCTGCCTTTGTCGATATCAACGTTTTATATTCCATGAATAATGTGTGGTCAAATTGGTTGTTGAATTATTAGTTGAATCACTAGAGCCTTTTGATCTTTGTTGGACAAAAATAAAAATTGACTTTATGCTCAAGATTTGAATCCCTATGATTTCATCAAGGTATACCACTAGGAACCACTAGCCAGAACTCAAATTCCCTCTTCCTGAATCTGTGTGGGGTAACTAAGACTATTTTAGATTCTCATATTATGTGGAAACCCACTAAGTATTTCTCAAAAAAATATGCCAGCTTGGTTTAGTAAATAAAAACAAATATTTTTAGGTAGGTCATCTCTTAATAGTAGCCTTGCAGTAGGTGTACAACGCATTTTGCCTTATGAAACTACTCTTAACATAAAAATCAGGCTTAGGTACCTAATTCATAAAATCTTCAATTGGCTAGCTTCAGTATAATTAACTGTCATTACCCTATTAGCCAATAAATACTATATAGACTTATTGTTACCTATATTTGAAGTTGTTGGAAATCTAAGATCTATGTTCACTTTTGGAATATGTTTGTAATTTGTGTTAACTTTTAGTAAGTACATTTGGTGGGGCTAAATAGAGACTTAACAACATTTTTCCTCCCCCAATCTAAAAATTATAGAGTTTAAAACAAACATCCTTGCTGAATAACTAAAATATCTTCTAAAAATTGTACAAATTGTTACAGATCTACCAAATACCTGCCAACTCAGAGAATTTCCAGCAAAATTAGACTATTGGTTATTCAAATTTATTTTATCAACATCTAATTTACGGTTGTATGGTCAAATTGACTACAAAACTAGTTAGTTTCTCTCATGGATATTTGTTCAGCCTGTATGGTCTATAAATTTACATTATGGGCGTTTGTGCAACCTGGTCTTTACAATGGGATTTTGTATGGGCGTATGTGCAACCTAGTATTTACATTGGTATTTTTTCTATACCATATGTACGATACTTTCCTCCTTTATGGCTATAGTATTGTATCAATATAGATTAATATGACCCAAAAAGTGGTTGGTGGTTGCATTACAACCTTCTTCTCATTGGATCCTCCAAAAGAATTCAAGTTCTCCTTAAGAAAAGATCATTTTTTCATTCAAATAAATTCTTTTTATTTCTGGAAAGTTTCAAGCAAGTAAGAAAATTAGGAAACCCAACAAAGGTTTCCAACAACCACAAAAATGGTGATGTTAAAAACCTAGTAGATACCATGGATTCAATCATACCAAAATATATACAACAATACTTATATTTTCTTGGGGTCCAATGGTCCTTTTGTATCTTAATTTTTAAGGAATATAGGACAAACTTTTCAATAAAAGGGTCTAATTGTCATGCTATGTACTAATGAAATATCTAGGTTGTATTAATTGGCATGGAATTTGTTCATTAGTTGTACACACTTCTTTTTTATGTTAATAAATGCAGATTCACTTAGTTATCATATCTTTATAATGGGAACAATTGAATAGTAAATATCATAAAATCCTAGATAACTATGTTGTAATGGCAATAATGCTAGTTCCATCCCTACAAAACATAACAAGAAAGGAACTACAGAGATTAAATTGACAACTAAAAAGACATAAAAATATAAATAAGGAACTTGAATGAATAATACAAAGAGGTAGGTTGCATGAAAAATTTCCCCTAGGAATCTAACCTCTCTCTACCTCATGCTATGAATTTTGTGAAGTAAGGAATACCAACACAAACACTTTGCCAATTAGAAATAAAAACAATAATAATTTCCCTAAGCTTCATTTGATTAATTATCATCCAAGTTTGATGTGACCTTAAATCATCCTACAATGTTGCATATTTGATTATGTCCTTAAGTTATTCTTGTTATATCATGCTTCTCTCAAGTGCTTTACCTTCACAACTCTCATAGTCATGGAAAAAGATTCTATTTGTCTACCACTTAATACTATTTCAATCTTTCCTTGCCATGGATATTTTCACTTTAAAACCCTTGTTGCATAGAAAAATTGCAATTCAGTTTTAGGCATAAATTACTATTTACAAGCAACTGGTTACAAAATCTAAGGTAAATTTTCTAGTTGATTCATCATTGCATCAATTATTATTGAGTACTTCTCAATATCCCTTTTTTCTATCCAGTACATGTTGTTGACTATTAATTTTCTACTAGTGTTGTCATACTATGCCACTTTAATCAAATTGTCTTTGCATAACTTGATCTAACCCAATAAAATTATTTGGTCATGTTTGTGTCTCTTTCTTAAGCATCATACTCATTAATGCATTAACTTATATGATTTTCATCTTTACTTCACAACAATTGATATAAATTCCTAATCTTATTTCTTCCCAATAACACTACCATATTTTAAAGTGAATGTCCTTGGCATTTGATCCCTTTTCAAAGATATTGCACATGCGTAACTTGTCTAATTTGTTGAGGGTTACACATGTTAAAGGGGATACTAGATGACCTTTTTAAACTTGTTGAAAAAATTATATCATCCCTTTGATATACACCATATCACCTCTCAAGCATTATCTATGGAATTTTTAAATATGTATCAAGAGATCGAAGTACAAATTTATATGCTAAGAGATGAAGATGGATAATAGTTAGTAAGGTTCCCACAAAATGGAGCCACTCAAGGAATTCTAAGACTCACATAGAGAAGGTTAAATATTTTGGAACAGTTGAAGGAGAGGATGGGAGATGGTCTAGAAAACATTTCCTCTAAAATTTTGATCCCTTGCCTCAAAGTGCTAGAGGCAACATAAATTTGCTTTGGAGAACTAAGATATCAGATCTCAATTTCATAAGGAGTTTAAATTATCATGTTGCCCCAATTTTCCCATTCAATTCAATAGTCTTACTATTTGACTTGGACAATGAAATATTGTCATTACTTGATGCTATTTTCAAAATGTATATTCTTTTTATGTTAGTTTTATATACAATGGCTTTGATTTAAAAATATTGATGAAATTGCCTTTTTTCTTTCCTTTACTTTTCTTTACAAATTTTATTGTAGTGGCTTTGACAAACATAGATCAAATTAGATCCCTATGTGTAGTCTCATATGGTTTTTAAAATAAATTTCTATCATTGTTTCACCTTCAAATATTTTAAAAAATCCTAGAACCTTGAAAAAAATCTAAAACTTTGTTTCGTGGGAACTCATAGAATGCATTTTTTTGGATAAACTCTATAGAGATGTACCCTTGAAAAATTTATGAACTTTTGTGTTGTGGGATTCCTTAGAATTAGGATCTCTCTTCAGACTGATGAGGAATAGGTATGCAAATTGTTATGAAAGTTTTGTTGCATCAATATTTGTTACACTGGTCTCTTAACTAGGTTTCAAGTTTATGCATTTTGCCTTCCCTATTACTATTTCATTGGGTCTTCCACTATCCAACGCTACAAATTGGTCAGTCGCCCCTGTAATCCTAGTGGGATCATTATTAGCGTTATACCATTATTTTATTTAGCATCATGTTTTCTTACACTAGATGTGTTAGGGCTCCTCTTTGTTACAACTTGATAATATGATATAAAGGGTGTATAAAAATAGGGTTGATAAAAATGGATACCTACAATATATGGTAAAACTAGGGGTTTTCTTAATTGGAAAGTTATATTCAGAGGGGGGTTCAACAATACAATTTTAGGATGAATTTTCCAATATTTAGTGAAATTAGGGATATTCTTTAATATCCTATGAACAGTCGTGCTATGTAACAATTTCATTGAGTGAACCCCCCGTGGAAAAGATCGAAAGACATTTTAAAAAAAATTCTTGACATCAAACTTGTCCAAAAAATACATGGTAGAATCCAACCTAGAATCATAGACCCTCTTGAATTCAACATTGACCACTCTAAAATCCTTGACTATCATCGTTGAAGAGGAATGAGAACGCATGATCCATACATAGATATGGGTTCAAAAAAATCCCTTACATCCAATCATGGAAAATGGCAGCCAGAAGAACTTTGTTTCTGAAGCTCTTGTGAAGAAATTAGGCCTTGTCACCACTCCACATCCTCATCCTTACAATGTCGGTTGGATGAAATATGGACATGAACTAAGTATCGACCAAGAATGCAGACTCACCTACTTCATTAAGATTTTTGAAGATGAAGTACTCTCTGATGTGGCACCACTTTTCGTAGTTGATGCCTTATTTGGGAAACCTTACTTGTGGGATCGACAAGGTAAATATTAGTCAAGGCCTCAGAAGGTGATTGTCAAAATTTAGAATCAATGTTATGGAATTCTAGAGTGACAACCCACATCAGCGATTGCTATGATATCTTCCAAACAAACAAAGAATATTATCAACCATGCTCAGAATTTTGCATTGATTATGATAAAGCCTTGTCATTCTAGGAATATTGTAGCAACAAGTTGACTCACCAACTAGTGCAGCTCCCGACAACAGTAATAAATCCACCACATTCTTGATAAATACCAGAGCGCATTTCAAGAGTCGGACGAAGTACCTCTAGATTGTCAAGTAAAACACTCCATTGAAATTGTTCCATGTTCTTCATTACCTAACGCATCTATTTATAAAATATCCATTCTCGAAAATGAAGAGACTGATCATAAACAAATCCAGGATTTGATCAACAATGGACATATCTAACCCAGCTCCTCTCCTTGCAGAAGTCTAGTCGTCCTAGTTCCAAAGAAAGACGGGAATTAACACATGTGCATCGACTATCAGACTCTCAACAAAATCTTAGTAAATAAAAAATATCCTCTTCCATGGTGTTATAGCTCAAAATAACACATCTCTACCTATGACCACTTTCCCATGATTCTGTCACATGTCGACACTTCATGAAAGTCACTGAAAGTCACTGAAAAAACACCTAACTTGGAGGATCCATATATTGAGTTTTGTAACTCTGTTTGACCTAATCTCTACACCATTTGAAATGTATTTTAGTCAACTAAAACTTTCTAGAAGACACCAAAGTCTGAAAATGCATAGAAGTACCCTTAAAATGAGTTGTTTTGATGTATATGTGAGTTTCCTTAAGGAAACCCGCACATGTATGCGACTTGCTATATATAATATTGGTGTATGCCTTAAATATGTGATTTTTTGCATTGAAACCCATGTATACCTCTTTCATACATGACTGATGTCTTTGAAACCAACATATTCCTCCCAAAAATGTCAAAAAATACGTTTTTCAAAATTTGGGTAGCTTGGGTAGTTATGCAACTGACTCCTTCACTTGTAACCACTTTGTCTTCGACCCTAACTCTTCATAAAGCATATAAATAGAGGTAGGGAGGTCCATGAGAGGAGACTTGAATATTTGCATTGTCATGCTGGAGTAATTAGGACTCTCTTTTCCCACACCTTTTCCCTAGTGATCATCCCCTTGTGTTGCAGAGCTTGGAGGCTGAGTTCCTTGGAGAAGAGAAGCAGCAGAACCAGATCAAGGTTTTGTGAAGTGCCCAACTTGAAGAGAAGGTATATTTGTACTTGTTTTCAAGATTAATAAAGATGTGATGTCCTTATTCTTCCCAAATAATTGTTCAATGTGTGATTGAATCTCTCTTTATGATAATATGATGATGTTAGTCAGATCATTATTTCATGTTTATTTGATTATCATTGCTTTATATGTGGTCATAATGGTCTAAGGAAGGTATAATTCATTTTGCAGGTCTCTTGGAGCAAGAGAAGCAAGAGAAGAAAGAAGAGGATTGAAGGGCTGCTTGGATCAACCTTCGGTTGTCAAGGTATGAACCATTCTAATCTATGAAACTTGCTTATATATGCTTGTTGAACATTATACATCCACCTTTCAACCCCAGTACAATGATGGCCTCTAAAATTCTAGCCATAGGAAACTTTCCTTTACAACAGAACTGGAAACTTCCCTGGGGATAGCCTTGTCTGTTTAGGGTTTCTCTATTTTTCTTCCAGTCTTTTGTAAGGTTTCAGGTCCTTCTTACAAGTTAGGAACACCTTTTGAGTTTGTTGGAACACCTTTCCTGCCTTCCTAGGTCATTTTTTGACCCTTTTTGTGTTGTTTGGCATCCATACACAACTTTCAGGGTAAACAGTCACATGACTTGTACTACCTACAACCTACATGTCATACGCGACTTGCCTTAAGGCAACCTGCATATGCACCTGAATTTGTGTTCTTTCATCATTTTTTAGGGTTTTTGGGTGATTGGAGGGTTGTTTTTAGGGTCTTCAAGGGTCCTCTCCATGTGCATGACTCCTGAGAGGTTGTTTTATCTCTGTTAGGTGCTCTTTTTCTATCTTGTAAGTCTCTTTCAAGTCTTTGAACTTGTTTTTGCTGCCTTCCCCCCCACCTCCTTCTTTGGCTTGACCTTGTTGAACAAGGTACTGAGCAGCCTCTGTTTGTAGGTTTAGATTGATTCTTGGGACTTCTTGACCTTTGTTTATGTCAGTATTATTTTCTCAGTCTCTTCATTCCAAAGTCGTTGGCTTGTTTACCTTTGTGAGCATTCCTTCCAAGAGAGGTTATATCCAACTTTAGGGAAACCTAGGGTTTGTTTGTGGGTTGTAGAGTAGTTGTCTATTTGCTTTGCTTACAATACTTGATTGCATTAGTTGATAGGTTGTTTTTTCTTTTGCATTTATAAAAGAGAAAGAAAAAAACACATGTTTGCTTTATATGCATGTAGATTAGTTTTTTAGTCTAGATTGCATGGCATATCATTGTTTTTGAAAAAAAAAATGTCCTTTTGTGGCTTTCAATTTTTTATTTGAAAAAGAAAAAGAGAATAGTTTTTTATTTTTGCATTTCATTTATCCTTTCTTAGTCATTTTGTTTCAACTTTGAGTCAAAACACCACATAAGTTTCATGGAATTTACCCTGTGACTAAAAACAACCCTTAAAATAAACGATATAATTTAAAAATTATTAGTAAGTTTTATTTTATAGGTTCATACACCAACTAGCTCAGGATAGACTTGTGGATTAGGGAGTTTTAACTGTCCACAAGTATTAAATTTCAGATGTAGGGAACTTTAACTCTCCACAAGTATTAAATTTCAGACGTAGTTGGCCAATCACTAGGTAAATCCCCTTCTATGTTGATTGTATCTAGGAATCTCCTCTCAAACAAGAGTTAACCACGAGGCCACATGGAGGCTTGGACTGAGGAGATAACCCTCTGATTCCTTGTCAAAGCGTAGACCAAGGCTTTTGCGCATCTAGGGATTCTGTCTTAGACAGGGTTTTGGGCTTTGCTACCCTACCCATGTGCACGAACCAGGCTTGTGACAATCCCCCCAAACTATCAATATAGTTAAGGTAGCCTTAGTCTCTTTGACATCTAGGGTTCATACATAGGTACACCGGAAGGCTATTTTTGGTTGACCTTGGACGGGCTTGGAAGGTAACCCCGATAGAAGGTGTGGGAGGGTGGTGGGTGATTCCTCCGCTTGTGCCTAAGAACATCTATAGGGATTCCAAGTAACTGTCTATCATATTTCTTCTAGAAAGCATATCTTATACCTGTTTGTCTGTTTGGATTTAGGCATTTTTTAGTGAGTGCTGTGTGGTTTGTCTGTACTTGGTTTTCCTTTAGGTGTATGCTTTGTACTTTTGGTTTTCTATTGACCTCAAAATTTGTCTCCTTGTTTGAAACTATGGCTAACACCCCTTTGAACACCAACCAAGAGATCCCCATGCTGGGAACTCCTTGTACTATTCCTCTCACAGGGAATGTTGGTGTTCCTTTGATGGCCACCTTGAATCTACCTGGATTCACCCTAGGGATACCGGTGTGGTTGTTTTCCACTCCAACTATCTTGAATTCTCCTGATGCTTCTCAAATAATCTCCTTATATCAAGGGCATCAAAACACTGCTTCCCCTTCACCTATAGTTGATTCTCCTCCTCCTTCTACCTCATGCAGTGAAAGTACTGATACTAGTAATCGACAGTCTAAAAGGAGTAAAAGAAGGAGGAATAGGAAGAAGGCACATAAGAAACGGGGCACCCATTCAACCTCTGCAAATCAATTTGAACCTCGCCACCTAGCCTCTGTATTTCATGCTGGGGGCACCTATCCAACCTCTGCAGGTCATGTTGGATCTAAGCACTCAACCTATGCAAGTCAAGTTGATCTTCACCACCCAGCCTCTAGAGTTCATGCTGGGAGAACCTATCCAACCTCTATAGGTCATGTTGGATCTAGGCACTCAACCTCTGCAAGTCAAGTTGATCTTCACCATCCAGCCTCTGTTGATCATGCTAGTGGGATCCTTCCAACCTTTCCAGGTCACATCAGATCCAAAAACTCAGCCTCTGTAGTTCATGCTGAGGGCACATGTTCAACCTCTGATGTTCAAGTTAAACCTCCCCATCCAACCTCTACAAGTAAAGTCGGATCCATCCACCCAGCCTCTGAAGTTCATGCTAGGGGCACACACTTAACTGCTGCAAATAATGTTGACCCTAACCATTCATCCTCTGTTGTTCATGCTAGTGGTGTCCATCCAACTTCTGCAGATCATGTTGGACCCAATCTCTCAACCTCTGCAGGTCATGCTAGGGGAAGTCTCTCAGCCTCTGTGGTTCATGCTGAAGACAATCCATCAACCACTGTGAGTCATGTTGACACTGTTGAAAAGACTACCCGTTCAAAACACAACCCCAAGTTTCCTTATAAACTTTGTGAGGGAGACCACCTTACTTATAAATGTCCTTCTATCGAGGAGGTGCGAAGAGATTGGTTTCATGGTCATCCTATTTTTTAACATTCTAAATTTTTTCAACAACCAGCCTCTCTTAGTGAGGTTGGACCCAGTCACCAAACCTCTAGTGGTCATGTTGGGGGAAAACTCTCAGCCTTTGTAGGTCATGCTGAGAGAAAACGGTCAGCCACTTCTAGTCATGTTGACACCGTTGAGAAAACTAGTCGTTTTAAGTGCAAACTTAAGTTCCCTTGTAAGCTATGCGAGGGAGATCATCTTACTCACCAGTTCCCTGCTATCACAGAGGTGCGAAGAATGTGGTCCAAGACTCAAGAATTTCCTTCTCCTGAACAACCTATAGTTTCTCAACAACATACTCAACCTTTGGTTGATCAAGTGGTTGAACGAATCTCAGATTTGGTCAATCCCACTCTTCTTTCGAAGAGTGATCCTTATGTGATTGAACCAATGTCACCTTTGGTCAATCCCACTCTCCCTTTGGAGAGTGACTTTCATGAAGTGGTTGAATCGATTTCATTGTTGATCAATCCCACTCTTCCTTTAGAGAGTGAAGTGTCTGTTAGTCACATTTTCTTTACTGTCAGTTCAGAACTTACTAAATAAGGGGGCACTGAAATTGATTCGGATCAACCCCCACCAAGATCTCGGGTTGCTTCCTTTGATTGGGATATCCTAGTTGAGGCATTCCTTCCTTCTATTTCACCTTTCTAGATAAAGGTCAAAGTTGAACAATACATGATTGCTCATTGTATTGTTGATGAAGGAGCCTCAAATAGTATCTCGTCTGCTCGTGCTTGGCGAGGCATGGGATCTCCCAGCCTTGTGTCGACTGTTAGTCAATTACTGGTGTTTGATAGAAGAACTAGTATAGATTTGGGAATTCTTGCTCAAGCACCTGTTACTTTGGGTGGGAAGACCATATTAGTTGACTTCATGGTGATAGAAGACCCCTTGGACTTCAATATGCTCCTTGGACATGATTATGTTTATGCCATGAAAGTTATGGTGTCAACATTATTTTGTGTGATGTACTTTAATCATGGCAAAGAAATTGTCACTATCGATTAGTTGGATTTTCTTGATCCCTCTCCTAACCCAACTAGAGACAAGGTCTTTCCTTTATTGATTCCCAGTGTTTCTATAGACAATACCCCACCACAAGTAAGTTATGTGGCCTCATGCCCTTTGCGTTTAATTGCTACTGAGAAGCAGCCTCTGTTTTTATTCTTACCTTCTCGGGACTTGGTCCCAATAGTTGACCAGGTGAGTCATCCTATACAGACTATGGAGCCCGCTCTCCACTCTGTCAATCCATTTGAAAGTTTAGACATGTGTCCTATATTGGATCATCTCCTTCCTTTAGATGAAGTCTTCCTAGAGTCTTTGATACAGCCTGACCTTCTTATGGATGTCAACTCAGTTGTGACTAAGTCTAACCCTCATTTGCTTCATAAGCCTGATATTATCATGCATCGGTCTTCTTATGTTGGTATTTTTGAGTTTTTGGAATCTCCCTTAGAATAGCAAGTCAGTGATCCTGATGAGTTTGATTTTTATTCTAGATTTTTCAACTCCTGTGATATTGAGTTTGTTCCTGCAAACTCTATCTCCCCTGTTGTTTTTTTCTCTCCTTCTGAGGTTTATCTTACTAATTATAAACCCTCGAGTCTTGGTTCTATATAATTTTCTTCAGTTGATTCTGCCTTGACTTTCCCTTTTGTAGAAGATAGCAAAGTCACATGTGTTTCTGCTAAAGTGACCTGCATCGGATGTTTTCTTTTGAATATGATCCTGATGTTGTTATTTCTTGGACACAGGATTCTTAGTTGGATTCACAACTGCTTACTAGACTTGTCTTGTTGTTCAAGCTGTAACTACATTTACATGTGCCCTGCTCGCACTTATGAGTATGATTCTAGCTTCCATGCTTTTAGCTCATTGTGTAAGCCCTCATATTTGTTCTCATCATCGCTAAGCCTTGTACCATTTTTCCTTTGCAACTTGAAACCTTTTACCTTGACGAGACGTTCCTCGAGTGTCTTTACCTTGCTCATGTTCCTTGCATTATGCATAGGTTTTTTCCTTGCGCTTGGAACTAGTTTCACCTACCTATGACACTCGTCTCCTCGCATTTAGAGCATTCTTTTTTCTCTCCTTCGAGCTCGTTAAAAATAGTAAGGAGGCTGCAAGTTGACTTTTTCGGACTCGTTAAAAATTCACGAGAAAGATATTGAGTTTCTTTAGGCCCAGGTTTGACTCCTCAAAATAGACTTGACTTCCAAGTAAACTTGTTCGTTCAGGCTCGTTAAGAATATGTGAATCGGAATCCACATTGGTTGTAGGTTATCACTTTCTCAGGCCATGTGGAATAGTACGAGAAAGGATCACTCTCTTTTCTTTGGAATTGAGAAGAGTACTCTTGGGCATAGTTTTATCACTTTCCGGACCTGAGGGACTAAATTTATTGAAAAGGAACCCCGGTATGAGCTTAGTTTTCTCTTTTTCGTGCTCTGGACCTAAACATGAAAAATATTCCGAGTGTACTTTATGTCTTTGTCATGCTCACTAAACCCTAAAGAACAAAGCATCGAGTTTAATGTTGTAAGCCCCATTTCTCGTAATCAAATGGATCTTTCCAAGTGATCTCGCCTTCCTTCACACTCGTAAAACTTAGGCTATATGTCACTTCCGAAGGTGCATTGGGTAGGTGGTAATTTAACCTTTTTTGAACCTTCTTGACTAAATATGAAAAAGGTGTGACTTACTTCTTTGAAAGCTAAGAGAGTTCTTCTATGGTTTTTTTTATAGTTTTCCGACCTCAGGAGACTAAATTGGACGAAAAACCCCCATGCAATCTTCTTTGGGGTTTTCAGACTCTCTAAACTATGAAAACATCATAGAGCATGTACTAGTTCAGGCTCATAAAATCCATGAATCAGTGCTTTATTAAGCATTCTTTTGTCTCTTCTTCGAGCTTTACAAAAATGAAGAAGGTCCTGAGTTTGCTTTCTTAGACTTGTTAAACCTTTACAAGAAAGAGGGGAGGTGAAGTTCATTCACATGTATTTTACATCATGGCAGAAAGTCTTGTTTCCTTGAACAAAACACCAGTTTTGAGTCTATCAACAGTTAGGTCCTAGTATTTTTACCTTATACCGATTTAGATTTTCTTACTCCTCCAGTTGGTCTCTTTTCCAATTATATGCGGAATCTATCAATGTCTCCTACATTGCAAATTTGTGTCGTTGGTCCTTTTCTGTCAAAATATGCCTAAGTCACTTTTGTGTCGTACTCACTGTTCAAGGATTAAACCTTTGTCGGCCATTCTGCAGTTTCCTTGACCTTTTATGTCAGCCATTCCCTGGCACCAGTTCATTACATCATGTCTTCAGCATTTCTTGTTGTGAAATTCATTACCAATTCTAGATATAATTAGTCTTTGACTTACCTCGTGTTGGATGATGAAGGATGCTTTAATTCCTTCCTTATAATGGATCTCTTCCTATCGACTGCAACACATCTTTCTCTGGGAATAATATTTAGAGTTTTATGATAGTACCTTGGGAATTGTAGTCATTAGTTGCAATTTCCCTCGCTATTGGGTAGTGGGAATACCTTAATGTCTCCTACTCGATGGATTCTTCAAGTGTTCGACTTCAAGTCCTTGTATTCACACTTGTTAGAATGTACTAGGTACCTTGGGGACCATTTTCATTAATGGTGGTTTCCCTCACGTTTGTTAACGGTTCTCATTATTGACCGGTAATCAAACAGTTTCCTCCATGTTCGACTTCAACTCCTTTATTCACATGGTTAGGATTCGTACCTTTTGGGCAGTTTGGATTGAAGACCTTGGGCCGACAGTAGCATCGTCATTTTTTCTATTGCCCGAGTTGCTCAATACCTTGTCACATTTTATATGACATTTTGCTGAGACATAGATCCATCTTGTATTCTTGTGGTTATGATTGATTGTTGAGCATGGATCCACCTTGTTCATTTGTGGCCATGACTCCTTTAGATTTGATATGGCGCATTTTTGCATATTGAGCGACCATGATAGTTCCATCAATTATACATATGTTGGATCTGCCTATATATTTATGGCGATGTTTTTTATATGGACTTGTATGTCCTAGAGATCAGTTTTTTCTGACATTTATCTCTCTTTCAGGTACCTTTGTTTGAGCCTTGCGATCTTGGATTCTTTGCTCTCTCCATACTCAGTTGTTTCCTTTATAATGTATTTCAGCTATTGTATTCCCCTCTAACCTCATACATTAGGGGGCATCTGTTATAGCTCAAAATGACACATCTATTCCTGTGACCACTTTCCCATGATTCCGTCGCATGTCGACACTTCCATGATGACACTTCATGAAAGTCACTGAAAAAACACCAAACTTGGAGGATCCATATCTTGAGTTTTGTAACTTTGTTTGACCTCATCTCTACACCGTTTGAAAGGTGTTTTAGTTAGTTAAAACTTTCTAGAAGAGACCAAAGTCTGAAAATTCCTTGAAGTACCCTTAAAATGAGATTTTTTGATGTATAGGCGAGTTTCCTTAAGGAAACCCGCGCATGTATGCGACTTGCTATATATAATACTCACGTATGCCTTAAATACATAGATTTTTTCATTGCAACCCATGTATACCTCCTGCATATGCGACTAATGTCTCTACAACCCACGTATTCCTCCCAAAAATGTCAAAAAAATATGCTTTTTGAAATTTGGGTAGTTATGCAACTGACTCCTTCAGTTGTAACTGCTTTGTCTTCATCCCTAACTCTTCATAAAGCATATAAATAGAGGTAGGGAGGTCCATGAGAGGATACTTGAATCTTTGCATTGTCATGCTAGAGGAATTGGGACTCTATTTTCCCACACCTTTTCCCTAGTGATCATCCCCTTGTGTTGCAGAGCTTGGAGGCCGAGTTCCTTGGAGAAGAGAAGCAGCAGAACCAGATCAAGGTTTCGTGAAGTGCCCAACTTGAAGAGAAGGTATATTTTTACTTTTTTTCAAGATTAATAAATATGTGATGTCCATTAGAGGAATTTTGGGGTCTAAAATGGGCCTCCTAAGGAAAATAATAAAATAATAGTGATTGATTTTGGAGGAAGAATGAAAAAAACTACTTTTTGTGTTCATATTTTTGATATATCTCCCTGTGTTTTTACTCAAATTCTGAGCTGAAGAGCTCCTTGGATGTGGAATTTAACTCTGCATCCAACGAGTACGCACACTGCATACTTTTGATGGACCCCGCTACCACAAAAACAAGAAATACCTGAAAAAAAACATGATGATGACATCATCACAACAATTTTTCAGGTATTTCTTGTTTTTCAAGTAACGGGTTCTGTCAAAAGTATGTAGTGTGGGTACTTGTTGGATGTGGAATTAAATTTCGCATCCAACGAGCTCTCCCACTTGAAATTTGAGTAAAAACATAGGGAGATATGTTGAAAATACGAACAAAAAAAGTAGTTTTCTTTTATGACAAATATGTCAATTCAACCATTATGGTTGACTCATTTTATTCAAATTTTATTGGTTCTTGAATTCTAACTCACAAAATTTATTGTTGGCACGTTTTCTTATAAGGCCCATTTTAGAGCCCAAATTTCCTCTAATGCTTCTTCTTCCCAAATAATTGTTCAATGTGTGATTGAATTTCTCCTTATGATCATATGATGATGTTAGTCAGATCAGTATTTCATGTTTATTTGATTTTCATTGCTTTATCTGTGGTCATAATGGTCTGAGGAAGGTATAATTCGTTTTGCAAGTCTTTTGGAGCAAGAGGAGCAAGAAGAGGATTGAAGGGCTGCTTGGATCAACCTTCATTTGTCAAGGTATGAACCATTCTAATCTCTGAAACTTGCTTATATATGCTTGCTGAACATTATACATCCACCTTTCAACCCCAATACGTTGATGGCATCTTAAACCTTATCCATAGGAAACTTTCCTTTACAACAGCAATAGATCGATCACATTCTTGATAAATACCAGAGCGCATTTCAAGAGTCGGACAAAGTACCTCTAGATTGTTAGGTAAAACACACCATTGAAATTGTTCCATGTTCGTCATTGCCTAACGCATCGGTTTACAAAAGATCCATTCTCGAAAATGAAGAGACTCATAGATAAATCCAGGATTTGATCAACAATGGACATATCCGACCCAGCTCCTCTCCTTGCAGAAGTCTAATAGTCCTAGTTCCAAAGAAAGAAGAGAATTAGCACATGTGCATTGACTATCAAACTCTCAACAAAATATTAGTAAAGAACAAATATTGTCACATGCCCCAATTTGCAAAAACATTTTTATAATATTTGAGGAACATTGTGTTAAATTTTATGCTAAGTTGTAATTGATGACCCATTGGGGTCAAGAATATTTAATGTAAATTCAGAATATTTTATTATAAATAAATAAATGAGGAGACAACAGCTTAGGGAAGCTGTTAAAAGAGTGTTTACTGGTCAATTGGTGGAGGAGACTAGGCGGAGAGCAAACTGACAAGTGGAAGCATCCTCAAACCACTTCCAACTGTTGCAAGTGGCAACTTCCCTATATTTGTGGTCATGATTCCCTAAGAAAGTGGAATCATAGCAGGTGGCTCATTTAATGAAAACTGACCCAGAAGACCTAGGCTTCTCTATAAAATTTCCCATTGAAGAGAGCTGAGGCTACTCATTCTAGAGAGGTGATCATTCAATGTGAATGAATTTACTCAAGAGAAATTCAATGGAGAGGAGTCTGGAGTGTGTTTGAGGGGATAACTGCTAAGATTGATCTAGTTGCATATTTTAAGATGAAGATCATACTGTTGAGAGCAGATTTGTATTACTGAGGTAATTGAACCAGTTAGGTGACAGAGGTTTTACAGTTGCATTCTCCACATAGTTCTCAGCCAAGAAGACTAGGAACAGGCTCGGGGGTCCTAGGGAAGCATTGTTTGAGTGCTCTCCAGAAGTTTGGTAGGGAGGAACAGCCTCCTTAAGTTATTGTCGTCCTGTCCTCAACAGGTTCTATTTTTTATTACTATCTTCAGTTAGATAATTCTTAGTTTATCTATTACAGGCATGTTAGTGTTTAGGGTTTATGAATGAAAAGTAAACTGTGTAATGTTAATTTCTAGTGAAATTATAGATTATAGTAGAAATGTAAATGATTATGTAAATAAGTGAAATAGATAGAAAATAAATTCCCAAGCTGTGTTTTTCCACACATGAACTCAGGTCGTACTCTAGCACAATTGGATTGTCTTAGGTAAATGAACTAATTCTTTTATTGGAATGTAAATAGTAGATATGATTCTTTTATTTGAATGTAAATAGAAATAGATTTTACTTCAATGTTTATGAATTTCACTAAATAGCAGTGCTATGTTTTTGTCTGCACCTATTTTTTTACTTCAGCCAACTAAATGGAAACACGGGTATAAATAAAATAGTAAATATTACTATTATTACAGCATTAGTATACAGATAGAAAATAAAGATATTATAGTTAACAATAGTAAAGCAAACAACTAATATTTGAGAAAACATGTAAAAAGAAAATAATAAAATAGTTGATGAATATTAACTTTACAAACGAGAGTGTGTCTTATCTAGGATCTAAGGATTCTTTTATAATCCTTTTTACAAAAATTACTGAGAGGCAATATTACCCTAGTTTTGAGTATGCTGCATTAAAAACCTAAGCATTTTCTTACTAAAAACTATAAGAAAAAATGTTTATAATCTGTTCATTTCTTACAGAGTTAGTATCATATTTATATCTATAAGTCATAGAATCTTTCTTTATTCTATTTGAAAAACAAAGTTATTAATGCTATAAGCATAAACAAGAATTTCATAAACTGTAGGGTTTACAGTATTTCTTTTAACCCTTAAAAGCCGAGTTCTAGAAATTAACAATATCTTCTAAATAGAGCTTAAAAATAATTATAAATACGGAGTATTAATATATACAATACCTATGTAAATCATGAACATTGTAAAACAATAATATTAACCATTTTCTTTATAAATCCTTAATCAAAGGTAGGCATTTAGCCTATAGAAACGATGGGTCTAAACCCTAGTCTGCTAAACAAATCACATATACATAAGTCTTTATATTAACAGTAAATAAAATACATTACTGACAAATTGAGTAAACCTAGTCCAAAGTCTTCTTTCTTCAAGTTCAAATGTAAAAGAGAAACTGAAGCGAACGAGACAGAGGTCTTTTAAAATCTCTGAGCTTAAAGGAGCTTTTCTTTATAATATTAAACAAACAGCATTACATCATTAAGCTGTAAGGCTGAAACTGTTCACCAAAACAACATTTACATCACAGCTTCAAAAGATTGTGCTACCCAACAAAGTATCACAAGGGTTTTTAATTAAAACATGCTTAATAAACAATGAACTAAACATCGTAACCAACGAAGAATCTGAAGCCATACTTCCAACCATAGTAACCTTCATCCAACAACCCATATCGCAAGCAGGGAGAACCCACAACGAGATCGGGGCTTACCAGTTGGAATCCCACGAAGTTCACTGAAGCACGAGCTTGCTTTCCACACAAAGTTTGGAGTTGTCATCGTGAGCCTGCAAGTTTATAAACCAAACAATCTTTAAAACTCTGAATAATAATTTACTAAACCCTAACTTAGTAAAATAAATTGGCAGAGTAAAAACATTTACCTGTGAGTAAGAAGAAAATGGAGCCGAGAAGAAAACAATCACCAGCTCGAGTGAACTAAACCAATAAGCAAGCAAACCCGTAAGCCAACTCTGCGACAAAGGCAGCAAGAGACAGTCTCAATCTCCACGATGCCAAAGCAAAGAACGGACAGACACAAGGGTAAAACCAGTTCAGGTTTCGAGCTAAGTGAAGAAGTTAAAACCAAGCACACTGTGTTTTCTCCACTCATTAAAGAAACTGAAAACACCAACCATGAACCCTTAAACCACTTTGCACAGCAATGCAGGCTTAGTGCCAAGGTTTAAGAAAGAGCAGGCCTCTCATGGCCGCAAGGAGTCTCACAGCGCAGCCTGCAGGAACACAAACCCTCAAAGCAAAATGCAAAGGAGTAGGGTTTCATTGCGTTATAAGTCAACCAATGCATGGAGGAGGGTGGTCCACGTGGGTCGATTCCTATTGTCAATGCTACACATCTAATTATGAATTATATCATTGCCAGTAATATAAATAATGCAATCGACTATATTATTAAGATTTATATCATTGCCAATAATGAAATTTATGCCATCGACCATAGTCTAACGTTTCAAATGATTGCTCATCATATCAACTTTTCCATCGAGGATATTATACTATGCTTTGGAACTAGTATTGTTTTTATATAAAGAACAAAAACTTATAATATATAATGCCAATATTTTCAACTACAACATAGTAGTTACTAGGTAGTAAAACTACCTTAGGATACAAGTAGTATTGTTTGTTGTAACATTATAAATCATTATAGTATTGTAATATTACAATAACTCTTGTATCATGGTTATAACCTGAAGATTAAGATTACAGCTTGTAAACTAGTTGTGCAAGAAGATAATCATAATTGCAAACAAATCAAACAAGCTGGTATTGTTTCACGACTAATTAACTTTGTTGAAAAATTTTCTCTTAAGTAACTAATTTTTGCATTGTAAACTTTACATTTGAAAAACATAGGATTATGTTCATACATAAAGAGCAGTACACTTGAGTATTAAACATGACAATAGCAGTAAGATCACGATACAGTAGAAGTAATTATATGCCAAGATTATGAGCTCTATGCTCACTGTAAGAATCTATAATTGACTAGGTACTATAATCTTTACGACAGAAAGAAACCTTGGAAGAACTCATTCTTGTAAATGGCATTAATGATGTTAAGGATAAAATTCATTATGGCTTAAATATAAATACTTTCATAGATCCAAAACAATGAAGGAATTTACTTTACCTCATCGGAGTCTTGCATCTTCATAATCAATTTATATACTAGCATCTTATCATGCTAAAGAAGTACTTCTCGACATAATTCAAAATAAACTTCTACTTGATCAAACGCTTACCTGCTAAACCTGTAAGAACCAGCAATCCATTGAGTTAGTAAAATGCTACGTAAGCCCCGATTTCAAACATAGTTTCTCACCTACTTGACAAAAGTAAATCATCAGTACAACTAGCAGCAACTAAATGCAAGTCATTTTTATATAACTTATAAAAAATAAATTTGTATTGGTTTTTCTGTATTTGAAACTAATCCTTAAAATTTGTTAAACTATTTCATTTTCCACCAACCCCTACCAGTTACTAAACTGCGATTTAAGACATTTTATGTCACTTTAAAAATTTTAAATTTTTATGAAATTTTGGGTTATTACAAATATCCTCTTCCATGGATATATGAACTCATCGAGTTTAAGAAGCTTAACCTTAAGTCGGGATACCATCAAATTCAGATTGAGTCCATTGATGTATGGAAAATGACTTTCAAGACCAAGGAAGGATTGTTTGAATGGTTAGTCATGCCTTTCGGCTTAACCAATGTACCTCCAACCTTCATGAGATATATGGATGACCTTCTATGACCATTCATCGGCAAGTGTGTCATTGTTTATCTCGATGATATCTTTATTTTTAGTCAATCATGGGAAGAACATGTCAAATAGATTTGACAAGTCTTTAACACTCTCCAGCAACATCGTCTACATATGAACATGGAAAAATGCTCATTTGCGATGACCAACATCAAATATTTGGGGTATGTAATTAGCTCTACAAGAATTCATGTCGACCCAGAAAAAATGAATATCCTAAAATATTGGCCCATTCCTAAAAAAGATTCATGACTTGAGAATTTTTCCTGGTTTGGAGAATTTCTATTGACTGTTCATACTCTTCTTCAATCACATCGCATGGACTTTGAATCAATTGACGAAAGGAAATGGGAAAACTGCCTTCAAATGGACACTGACACAACAACAAGATTTTGAACAACTCAAAAACAAGCTTTGTACTACACCAGTACTTGTGTTAACTGATTTGCATCAGCCCTTTGATATTGAGACGAACACATCGGACTATGCCCTTAGCGCAATGATCACTCAATTGGGTCACCCAATCATGTTTCATTCTGAAACTTTCAATGACACTGTTATAAGGTATCTGACATATGAAAAGGAACTGTATTCCATTGTACAAGCTCTTAAGAAATGGAGACACTACACTCTTTGCAAGGAAATGGCCATTGTTATTAACCATAATCCTTTACAGTTTTCCCCATCCCAATCGGAACTACAGACAACTTGAAAACTCAAGTGGATTAATTACCTGAAACAATTTTAGTTGGTAATTAAGCTAATGTCACAGACGATTGTCTCAGCCAACCACCCATTACTCTACTGTATACAATGATGAGTATGCATGTTTACGACACCATTACTTGGCCACAAGTATTCGGTAGACTATGGCTTCTCCGCAATTTATCGACAGCTTCAAGGTGACATGATATCTACTAACGAATTTTTCCTGAAAGACACCCTGTTATACAAGCTTAGATAGCTTTGTGTACTAACCAATGAGCATAAACAAAAGATCATTTGGGGCGCTCACTATATAAATATTGCAGGACATTTTGGAGTCACAAAAACACTTGTTATCCTCCAAAAGTATTTTTATTGGCCTTAAATTAAATCTAATGTAAACAAGTACATTTGATCATGTGTAGTTTGTGCCATTGTTAAATCTTTGAATCGACAACAAGGATTATACACACCCCTACCAGTTCCTAGTCGACCATGGGAATATATTTCTATGGACTACTTGAAGGGATATGCTACTACCAAACATTAGCATGACACAATCTTAGTAGTAGTCAACTGCTTTTCCAATATGGCTATACTCATACCATGCAAGAAGACTACAACAACACAACAGACTTCTCAACTCTTCTTCGAAAATTTTTGGAAACATTATGGCATTTCAATGACCATTATATTTGACAGAGATTCCATATTTGTCAGCACCTTTTGGAAAAATCTTTAGCAATAGCGTGACATGAGACTTTATTTTTTGACAACCTTCCATCCTCAAACAGATGGAAAGACGAAAGTTGTAAATCTCTTGGTAGTACAATTGCTTTGCATGTAAAACCACAAGCATCATCAGAAATGGGATGAAAACCTCCCGTACATACAACATAGCTATAATCATTCATAGCACAGTTCTATGAGCAAGATTCCATTCGAGATCTGTTATGGATTTCAATCCTCAGTTCCTATCGAATTGAACAGTTCCTCAACATAGGTGAACCACACTGACTTCGAAGGATGATAAGTTGAAAAAGAATTGAAGTTCAAAGATCAAATATACAAAATTCAGAAGCAAGAACATGAAATGTTGCAACAATCTAATGTGAAAGATGAGGCCCAACAGGATCAGCATCATACTCCTCATTCATTCCAAATTGGGGATCAAGTATGGTTACATCTAAGGAAGGAGCGCTTCACTAGTCCATACAGAAAGTTGAAACATTTGCGATATGGTCCATACAGTATCCTTAAGAAGATTGGAGAAAATTATTTTGAGCTTGACATTCCTACATTCCTTGGCCTACATCTAGTCTTCAATGTGGATTTACTTCAACCATACCATGCACCATTGTTGGAATAGAATGACCTACAAATAGCAAAACCCGAAGTCATCCATCTAGATGTTCATGAACCTCTTATTTGGGACACCATTGTGGTACAATGCATATGCCATACAAGGGCGAACCCCATTCCCTTATTTCAAGTGGATAAAGTTGGAAATCTCCCCACACAAGGAAAGTGGTACTATTCTACTGAATTAACCAATAAGTTTCCTCGCCTGAAAGAGCACACAATGGAGACCATTGTTTCTTACGGAAGGAGGAATGATCCACTGAGTAGTTGGCATGTTGTCAAAATTCGACAAAGTCTAGCACTTCAACTATGAGATTCATCACTTTGACAGGTTCAGTATTGGCTTCGACAAGTCTAAACCTTGACACAACCTCGACAAGTTTCATGCTCGACATACAGCATTTCGACATGAACTATCGACACAACTGATGACCATTGACATATTTCCTATATTTCTTTTAGTCATTTGTGACGGTTTAACTTCTGAACGATTATAACTTCTTTTGTAACTGAACATAATGGGTAGTCACCCAAGCTTCTTAGCATTCTATATAAATATGTACACTATTGTAGTATACAACAACATTAAAAAGAAATTAATAGCATAGATTGGTTTGAATTCTTGCATATTGTCTATATGCATAATTTCTATCTATGTAGTGTATTTCATGTTTTGTTGATTTGTATTTATGCTTCTTCCATAACAGTGCTCAATTCATTCAGTCAAACTGTTGTCTCCAACGTGTACCTCGGCCTGACCCATATCAAAGGAATTCCATTTCGATGCACTTATATATACAGGTGCTTCTATATCATTAGAAAAAAAAAATCTTTCTAGAGGATGCTTGGGTTCTCTCACACAACATGTTAACTTTTTTCCTATAAAGAAAAGAGAGATGTTTCTTTAGAATCCATACCTATTCCTATTTACTTTTCTGGTGTGAAATCTTTGATATCATTTTTACAATCTGAAGAGCATGGAGTTGATATAATTATTGGAAATGGTTTTATCTTCGAACATTTTCCTTTGATAGTTGATGATAAAAAAAGTTTCTTTTAAAATCAATGGAATTGGTGTCTTTGTTCCTACAAAAACCTATGCAAAGGAAAATATTCAGAATATACAGAGATGCAAAGTTGAAAAGGTAGAAAAGATTCAAAAGAGAATCAATTTTCTCTCAAAGGAAAGAAAGCAATTTGAAAATCCAATGGAAAGGATGAAGGAAAAATTGATCAAAGATTGTTGTTATGAACAACCTAATGCCTTTTGGAAATGAGAAAAGTATGATGTCTAAATTCTAGAATTTCCTTATGATAATCCTACCAAAGCAAATCATCGAGGCATGACAGCAAAATATCTAGAAGAATGTCAAAAAGAGATAAAGGATCTCCTGGACAGAGGTCTGATTGCCCCTTCAAAATCCAATTGGGCATGTACATGATTCTATGTCAACAAGCATTCTGAACATAAGAGATGTAAGAAAAGGTTGGTTTTTTATTATACTCATCTCAATGAATTTTTGAAATATATTAAGAATCATATCCCTATTAAATATGACTTGCTGAGAAAAATGAAAGGTTTCCATATGTTTTCAAAGTTTGATTTGAAGTCGGGATTTTGGAAAATTGCTCTCAAGAAAGAGGATAGGCACAAAACTAATTTTGTAGTAGTTCCTATGGGACAATATGAATGGACAGTAATTCCATTTGGTCTTAAAAATGTTGCAAGTGAATTTTAGAAAAGAATGGATGATATTTTGAAACCTTGTATAAAGTTTGTTGATGTGTATATAGATTATTTTTAAAGTTTTAGTAAGACTTGGAGAGACCATCTAGATCATCTCCATAAATTTTATGAGCTTGTATATAATCATGGTCTTTCTCTCTCATCAAAGCCTAAAAAAATGGAAATAGGTGTTCTCAAGATTAATTTTTTAGGCTTGTCTATATCATTCGGAAAGATTGTTATGCAACCACATTTTTTGGAAAGCACCAGTATATTTTCGGATGAACTAAAAGAAAAGGTATAGCTTCAAAGGTTTCTTGGATGCATTAAATATATAGGTCATTTTTATTTAGCTTACAACAAATAGGAATTTGATAGCTCAAATATGGAATAAGAATCTTCATGCATGGTCATATGCACATACAGAAGCTGTAAGAAGAATACAAGAAAAATGTCAGCATATTCCTCCTGGAGAAGGGAGAAAAAGTATTTATACATATGCAAGTGTTAATCATTGGGGTGCAGTATTAACATAATCAAATTCCCAAGGATTTGAAGAAATATCCAAGTTTGCATCAAGACAATTTTTTTGGAGCATAACTGAATTATCATTCCACTCACAAAGAGATCCTAGAATCCATTAAATGTATCAAAAGTTTCTTAATATTTGTCATCTTAGAAGAGTTTACTATGAAAACTGATCTTAAAAACATGGAAGGATATTTGACATCTAATATCATCAAAGAAATTGGCAATGCTAGATTAATTAGGTGGAATATATGGTTACGCAATTTTGTAATAAAGTTTGAATATGTTTAAGGCAAGAAGAATGCTCTTTCTAACTTCCTAACTAGATCATTCCATCCTCCAATAAATATAGTTAAAAAGGTAAGGATGGTACATATATCAAGCAATCCTTATAATAAAAGAATATCTCATGAATTGGATTTGGCCACAAGATTATTACTTAGCCCGTTGGAAATATAAACCATTTTTCTTGAGAAATGGGCTAACCAGACAATTCTTCATACCAACAACTATGAAGAATGGATAAATAAAGGCCATTACAGAGCTCATGATCCTATTAATGATCCCTTCAGAACATATCTAGAATCCTATGAGACTTATGTTTATTGGGATGACTGGAATTCTTTGTTAAAGTTCTTGAGGATTCAACAGCAACTGGTCATTACATTTGGCTACACCTTGATAATGAATAATCCATGGAATGCAATGTTTGAATTGTTTATCGGTAAATTTATTCCATGCAAAGAAGAAGGGTTACAAGATGCATATTTAATTATAGTCTTAAAATATGATATGCAAATAGGAGCATCAATAATTCTATGTTCAATTTCTTGGTTGAAATAGAAACCACTCTAAGTTATTCCTCTAGACACCCAAGAAGATCAATAAATATTCACAATTCAGCACAAGTTCAAGAGTTATCCTCTTGCTGAAGATGAATATTATGAAGATATTTATGACAACCCTTTTTGGGGATGTTTTTGTCGTCACATCTCTCCAGAAATATGGTTAACCTCATCCAATGAAGATGAATATGATGATCCACCAAATCCAAGTTGATAGGGAAGCATTCTGGACCCATTTTTGTAAATATTTTGTACAAAATGCATTGTTCTAGATGAGTGGCATGTACTCATCATGAGTCAGGTTGTCAGTCTTTTAATATTTGAGAATATTTGGTATGATTAGTGGAATATTCTGACAACCACATAAATAAATAACTATCCCATGAGGCTCGTTCACGGATGTCAAAAAATATTCCCACTATATTTAGCTCTCTGTGATATGCATTATGTGATTTTTTTATACAAGTGGGTGAATAGCAATTAATAGTGTCTTCACTATTCACAAGAATAATGTTTGTACTATTCACATGAATAATAAAAATCATAAATAATAAAATAGTAAGTTAATAGGAATCTAGAAACATTCCCTCTAAAAGCCTCTAGTAAAGTGATGAGTCATCAAGAGGAATCTGGTAACAGTCCCTCCAGAAGCCTCTATGAGTCTTAGAAATAGGGAGCCCTCTCCTCATTTTCAATCATCCTATATTGGGAGATTTAGCGATCCTAAAATGGGAGATCATCCTGAATTGGGAGATAGAGTCAAGTGTCTAGTGTCGAAGAAGCTCTCAATATTTGGAGTATTGGTTGCTCATAAGTGTCTATAAGTGTATGTAAGACCTATAAGTATGATATATGCATTATTTTAATATAATAATTTCATTATGTCATATATTTTCTATTCCATTGTGTTCCTATACTCTTGTTATGCATTATCTATTGTTATATTCTATCTTGTTGTTGTATAATATATCTATGTCGGATTCTGATGTCGCTCCTCAAGGATGAGTAACACCCATTGAGAGTTATGATCTTGGTATCCAATCCACACAACATGATTGGGTACCAAGATCATAACTCTCAAGGGGTGTTATTCATCCTTGAGAAGCGACAATAGAATCCCACAAACATATATTATACAACAACATGATAGAAAAGAACAATAGAGAATGGATAAGAAGAGTATAGGAACATGAGAAAAGAGGAAAGATATGACAGAATGAAATGATTATATTAACAAAATACTTACAACATCTTACAGGGCCTACAGACACTCCAAATATTGATAGCTTCTTCGAACACTTGACTCTATCTCCCAACTCATGATGATATCCTACTTCAGGATCTCTCAAGTTCTCAATCTAGGATGACCCAAAATGAGGAGAGAGACCCTTATTTATAGAACTTGGAGAGGTTTTTAGAGGGATTGTTTCTAGATTCCTCTTGATGAGTCATTACCTTAGTATAGGATTCTAGAAGGATTATTCTAGATTCCTTGTTATTTTATGATTTCTACTATTTATTTGAATAGTAAAGAAATTATTCATGTGAATAGTAAGGACATTATTCATGTGAATAGTAATGAATTTTTTCATCAATATGCATCCAGTTGCCGAAAAAATTCCCATGATGCATATAATGGATAGCTAAAGATAGTGGGCATATTTTCTTACATCCATGAACATGCCTCATGGGATAGATGTTTATTTATGTGGATATTAGAATATGCCATGACTCATACCAAATATTCATAAATATTAAAATACTAAAAAATGACTTGACTCCTGATGATTACATGCCACTCATCTAGCATAATGCAACATGTAAAAAAATATTTACAAAACTAAGTCCAGCATGCTTCCTTGTCAACCTGGATATGGTGGATATTCTTCATCATCTTCATATGGCTTACCCTCTTCCCAATATCAATATCTATCACCAACAAGTCCAGTTCTGACTTCATGGTCCGGAGTATGTCTTATTACACCAACTACAGAAGAGTGAAAAGGAGGACTCAACCATTTAAAGTATCATGATTCAGTACGATAGCGAAGATATCCAAACTTCCATCTATACCATTGTTGACCATTAATCATCTTCCAAGGTATTAGCAAAACTTATTTAATATCAATGAAGAATAAATGGCCTGACTCATATCTTGCAAATTCTTTAATATGTTCATCATTTCATCGGTAAGGAGAGTCATACTGCAAGGGAGGACTTAACTGATAAAATATTTCCACTATGGAGACCACTGGCATGCAAATGCCACTGGAAAACTAGAAAGGACATATAAGGTTCTTCGAAAACTAAAGAAGGATAAGTAGAACTCCAAGGAGTTATCCTTTGTTGACTCACTCTAAATGGTGCTAAGTTGAATGCACCTCAGATAGAGAAATTGTATGCATATATATGATGATAATACCATTTACATAAAATGAGAGATTGGATCTCCCAAGGACAAAAATTTATACAATCCAAAATATATTCTTTTGCATGCTCGCTTGGACCAGGTTTGATTGTTATCATATGTACATGTTGTGTTAGAAATTTAAGATTGTCATTAGAAGAAACCTCTTCTAATTCTAAAAATTCTTCAATATCAAACAAAATAATGATATATATGTATTCTAGGTAATTTTCATCTTCTACATACTCGTATTCTAATATTCATAATGTTGGATCGACCAATAATGCTTTAACCTTTCCTTTAGCCTTGCTTCTTTTGGAACAATGACTATAATAGTGGCCAAATTCTTTACAGTTGAAACATTGCACTTAGCTAGTGTCTATATTCTTTCCTTTTTTTGGTTTGTACCTAAGATATCCCTTTTTATTGAAAGATCATTTTTCTTGAATTCTATCTTGCTTTTTGCAACATGATCCTCCACAAGATGTCTTATTCTAGGACATATTTGGTACTTACGTCTAAAATATTTTTTGAATGGAAGAGAAGAACAAACCTTTTGATTTATGAACATATCCATGGTTTTCAATGTCTTCTCTAACTTTCTAGAATTACAAGCATAATTTATTACTCCATCAATAATTTGGTGGATGCTTACAAGACTCATGTCTTCTAGATTGATAGGCATTATTGCAATTTTATCATAAGTAGCTTTAGCAACTAGAGCGAGGTAGATGCTAATATAGTAATTATTCATAGTCAGATCATTAGAACTACGATACTAGTACAAAATATCTTGCATAGTATCATAATATTCAATCCTTAATGTTATATCACAAATCCTTTTAGAAAAAAATTGAGCTTTCTTTGTCTGCTTTTGATCTACCAAATTACCAATAAATTCATAGATAATAGTAGAAAATAACTGGGAAGGAACTCCTCTGATGAGATCACCGCATCCTGTTCTTCCCAATGAATCCCATCAATCCTTTAAATTTCCCATGAATCCGAAAACAAAGTAGAGCAACAACTTCTTATGGTTCTTTTCCTAGAGAAATCGTTTGAGTATTGATCCATCCAACCATTCCATGAATCATCTGTATAATATCATATTTAGATCTATTATCTACAGTATAATAATTGTTTTGAAAATTCTAATATTTTGTAGTAAAACTCAATGGTTCTTCATTTCTAGAAGTGGTAGCATCATCAACATGACAGTTATTGTATGTTCCTCTCTTGGTTGTTGGGAAGAAATCTTCTTTTCTTGATGGATTCTCTTACATTCAACTATGTTGAGGCCTAGAATGTATTATGTGAGATCATCTAGTTCTTCTTCTTCCTCATGCTTAGCATACAACTCTTCTTTTTTCTTCATAGCTTCGGCTCTTTTTGGCATCAACTTCTTTTCAAAGTAGATCTTTCTCATTTCTCTAATAGTTTGTCCTGGAATAAATATACATCTTCTTATAATTCTTCAAGTGTTATTTTAATATTATTTAAAAGAGGAGTTATATTAACCATATTTACATATTTGTATTTACCCTTTTCTATTCTTCTAGGCTTCCACCTTTCTTCAGCTTGCTCGGAAATTTTAAGCCAAGAAATAGGCTCGACCTTTTTAGACCTTTATGTAATATTAAAATCTGCCAATTCTTCATGGATAAGGCTGAAATTAAAGTGGATGGCTTTCTTTTCTAGACTTTATCCTAATTGTATCCTGGATAGATCATGTTATATGCCATATATAATTCTTTCACATGCTTGCATGCATATATATATAGATATTCAATAGTGATTTGCATCTTGTGAATATCTCTATGCAAATCATCTAGATTATGTGAAATACATTTGAGTGTTGTATTTTTCTAGTTTTTCATCTACAAAGAAGAATCTAATTCATATTATTTTTTGTAAACCATTCTAAAATTTGTAGGAGATTTTATTTTTCCATCTTCAAACCATTTAGTAAAACTACCTAAAGGAGGAAATATTCCTTCTTTGTAATCATTGTCTCCAAGAGGAGTATTTTCTTCTCTGTGATGTTCCTTTCTACGAAATTTCCATTCCAATACAACCATCATAATTGTATGGTTGATAGGTGTGTGAATCATAGCATGACACATTTTTCATTTTGATCCATTTGTTTCATGAATCAAATATTCATGTAGACATTCAATGTATTATTCTCTAAAAGAAGAAGTGGAAGGTAAAAATATGGAAGAGTTCCTAAAAGAAATACATTTTTTACTTCTATCTAGTTTCTGGATCCTGGTGTTTTCTAGCAAAGAACTTTGAATTTCATTTTGAATTGGAGCCATATCAACAAGCCAACTTTTTCAATCAATGCATCAACAAATGATTTGCGTCTGGATTCTAGCAAGCAAACCATAACTGAAGCATTAAGGCCTTTTTGGAATAATGGATTGAGTCCCATCTGTACACAACCAAGATGAGGAAACATATATCCTTCTTCTATGAAATATTTGAGATTGTTATACTACATGAATGATAGGAAGTGATTATTCAAGTGAGTGTCTTCTATGGATATGACATTCTCTAAGATATAGCAATGGATTTTGGATTTGAGAGAAAATGGACTCAACTTATATGGCATCGAACGGTTTAAGAGGGGGAATACACCATTTAGGAAGAGGGTATATTTATTCAACAGTTAAAGAAGAATGCTTAACATTAGATAACGGAGAACTAAGAGGAACAAGTTCATTCGTATCCAATTCTGATTGGGGAGATTCCATGAGTAATTCCTATCAACTGTAGTATGTTTTGTGACCTAACCGACTCTTTTTAGAATAATCCGGGTAACCTTTTGATAGATACCTTTTGCACTGGATTCACACAGACCTTGATGTATGTATTAGACTTACTCACTAAGTACACCCAATTCTCTATTGCTACCTCTGAGTTAGTTTGTTTATCACCGAATACTGGAATCCCTTCTCTGGAATTTACTAGAATGATTACTAGGAATACTAGGCATATGAAATTTTCAAAAGTGGAATTTACTGCTTACATGCATTTAATCATCAATAGAATAATATCACAGACACATATACACACATCACTATGCTAAACTATGGAAAAAATGATAACATAGGAAACAAAGGTGTTACCCTTTTTTATCTCCAATATCACATGAAGTGCGAAGAGAGAGCATACTCGGAAATAACTAAGAGTAGAAACAATGGCATAACCCTTTCTGATATTCAAGATCACACAAGGTGCAAGGAGAGAGCATACTCAGAATACACAATTACAAATAAGGAATACACAATCACCACGCTTCCTTGGCTATGGTACCATTTACATGACAGGATCACCAACTCTCAAGGGGTGTTACTCATTCTTCAGGAGCGACAACGGAATATGGCATACATATAGACAACACAATAGAAGAGATGTATAACACAACATAACACAAATGAACAATAAGAAACAATGGATGATAGAATGATTACAACATTCTTACATACCATATGCTCAGACCAACTCTCCAGAGCTTTGGAGCTTATTTACACTAGACACTTGACTCTATCTCCCAACTCACAAGATATCCTACTTTATTAGGATCTCTCAACCTCCTAATCTAGGATGATCCAAAATGAGGAGAGGATCCCTTATTTATAGGACTCAGAGAGGTTTCTAAAGGGAATGTTTCTAGATTACTCTTGATGACTCATCACCTAACTAGAGGTTTTTAGAAGGACTATTCTAGATTCCTCATTATTTTATGATTTTTACTATTCATGTGAATAGTAAAGACACTATTCATGTGAATATTAAAGACATTATTCATGTGAATATTAAGGGCAATATTCATGTGAATAGTAACGACTCTATTCATAACTATTCATCCACTTGTATAAAAACTTCCCACGATGCATATCATGGATAGCTAAAGATAGTGGATATCTTTTCTTACATCTGTGAACAAGCCTCACGGGATAGTTTTTTATTTATGGGGCTATTAGAATATGCCACAACTCATACCAAATATTCTCAAATCTTAAATGATTGGAAAATGACTTGACTTGTGATGAGTACATGCCACTCATATAGCATGATGCAATATGTAAAAACTATTTACAAAACGAGTTCCAGCACGCTTCCCTGTCAACCTAGATCTTGTGGATATTCATCATCATCTTCATATGGTTGAATGTCTTCCAAATATCTATATCTATATTCATCACTATCTTCTTTAGAGCTATCACCAATAAGTTCAGTTTTGACTTCATGGTCCAGAGTATGTCTTATTATAGCAACTACAGAAGAGTCAAAAGGAGGACTCAACCATTTAAACTACCATGATTTATTAGGATAGCTAAGATATCCAAACTTCCATCTATACCATTTTTTACCATTAATCATGTTCTAAGTGTTAGCAGAACTTCTTTAAGCACAATGAAGAATAAATAGACCAAATCATATTTTTCACATTCTTTAACATGTTCAGAAAAGATGTTGATCTTTTCACTAGGAAGGAGAGTCATATTGCAAGTGAGGGCTTGACTGATAAAATATTTCCACCATGGATACCACATGCATGCAAAAGCCACTAGAAAATGAGAAAATACAATGCGGGCCTTCCTCTCTTTCTTGGTGAATGAAAACATATCGTTATAACATGGAAAGGACATATAAGGTTCTTCAAAAACTAAACAAGGATAAGTAGGACTCCAAGGATTTATTCTCCACTAATTGGCTCTAAATGGTGCTATAATGAATGCACCTGGGCCAAAGAAACAATATGCATATCTATGATGATAATACCATTTATATAAAATGAGAGACTAGATTTCCCAAGGACAAAACTTTATACAATCCAAAATATATGGTTTTATAGGATCGCTTGGACCGGGCTCGCTTGTTATCATATGTGCATGTTGTGCTGGAAATTCAAGATCATCATCAGAAAAATACTCTTCTGGTTCTAAAAATTCTTCAATAATAGAAAAAATAATGATATCTCCATCTTCTATATAATTTTCATCTTCTAAATACTCGTAGTCTAATATTCTGGATGTTGGATAGGCCAGTAATGATTTAACCTTTCCTTTATCATTTTTCCTTTTGGTATAATGATTAGCATAGTGTCCAAATTATTTACACTTGGCTAGTGTCTCTATTATTTCGTTGTTTTGGTATGTACCTAAGATATCCCTTTTGATTGAAAGATCCTTTTTCTTGAATTCTATCTTGTTTTTTGCAACATGATCCTCCTAAATATGTCTTCTTTCGGGGAATATTTTGGTACTTACAGCCAAAATATTTTTTGAATGGAAGAGAAGAACATACCTTCTGATTTATGAACTTATCCAAGGTTTTCAAGTTCTTCTCTAACTTTTAGAAATTACAAGCATCATTTATTACTCCATCAATAATTTGGTGGATGCTTGCAAGACTCGTGTCTTCTAGACTGATAGGAATTAGTGCAATTTTATCATAAGCAACTTTATCAACTGGAGCAGGATAGATGCTGATATAGTAATCATTCATAGTCATACCATTAGAAATACTAGTCAACTAGAAAATATCTTGCATAGTATGATAATATTAAGTCCTTAATGTTAGATCACAAATCCTTTAAGAAAGAAACTAAGCTTTGTTTGTCTACTTTTGATCTTCCATATTACCAATAAATTCAAAGATGATAGCAAAAAATAACTAGGAAGGACCTCCCCTGATGAGATCACCTTGTCTTGTTATTCCCAATGAATCCCACCAATTCTTGAAATTTCCCATGAATCCAAAAACAAGTAGAGCAACAACTTATTATGGTTCTTTTCCTAGAGAAATCATTTAAGTATTGCTCCAACCAACCATTCCATGAGTCATATCTATAATATCAAATTCATATATATTATCTACAATATAATAATTGTTTTGCAAATTCTTAGATTTTGTAGTAAAACTCAATAGTTCTTCATGTCTAGAAGTGATAGCATCATCAACAGTTCTTACCCGTTCCTCTCTTGGCTGCTGGGAAGAAATCTTCTTTTCTTGATGGATTCTCTTACATTCAGTTATGTTGAGGCCTGGAATGTACTCTGTGAGATCATCTGGGTCTTCTTCTTCCTCATACTTATCATATAAATATTATTATGCTTTCTTCATATCTTCATCTCTTTTTTGCATCAACTTCTTTTCAAAGTATATCTTTCTTATTTCTGCAATAGTTAGTCCTAGAATAAAATATACATCTTCTTCTAATTCTTCAATGGTTAGTTCAATATTATTTACAAGAGAATTTAGCTTAACCATATTTATATATTTGTCTTTACCCTTTTCCATTATTATGGGATTCCACCTTTCTTCATCCTGCTAGGAAAGTTCAATCTAAGAAATAGGCTCGACCTTTTTATACCTTTTGCAATCTTTAAATCGACCAATTATTCATTGTTAAGGCTGAAATTAAAGTGGCTAGCGTTCTTTTCTAGATTTTCTCCTATTTGTATCATGACTAGATCATGTTCTACTCTAGTAATACTACTTTCACATGCTTGCATGCATATATATAGAGAGAGATTCAATAATGAGTTTCATCTTATGAATATTTATATGCAAATCATATATATTATGTGAAATACATTCCAGTGTTGTATTTTTCCAGTTTTGCATCTACAAAGAAGAATCTAATTCATATTCCTTTTTTCACACCATTCTAGACTTTGTAGGAGTTTTTATTTTTCCATCTTCAGAGCATTTAGTAAAACTACCTAAAGGAGTAAATCTTCCAGCTTCTTTGTAATTAGTGTCTCCAAGAGGAGTATTTTCTTCTCTGTGATCTTCCTCTCTAGGAAATTTCCATTCCAAACCAACCAATATAAATGTAGGGTTCATAGGTATGTGAATCATAGCATGACGCCTTTTTCATTATGAACCATTTCTTTCATGAATCAAATCTTTATGTAGGCATTCAGTGTCCTCTTATTTGAAAGAATAACTAGAAGGTAAAAATATGGAAGAGTTCCTAAATGAAATACAACTTTTACTTCTATCTAGCCTCTATATCCTAGTGTTGGCTTGCAAAGAAATTTGAATTTCATTTCAAACCGGATCCATATCGACAAGCCAACTTTTGGGAACTAATATTTCTTTCCAAGAAATAGTAGATGCAGATATAGATTGATTTGAGAAATATGTCTACATTACTATACTTTCTCATTTCTTTCTTCCATGAATAACTACTCTATTTAAGGTATTTGTTATCCTATAACAAACTTTGTAGTGAATATCTAAGTATTCACTCTTGTGCTTCATATTAAGACCAAAATATTGTAGGTGAAATGTGAGGGCGTCCATAATATTAGGATCTAAGAGAGAAAGATGGAAATTTGGGTAGACATACAGGTGTATAGGTCCATTATAGATAGGAGCTTGCATAGCAGCAATTAATGAATCAAAAAATTATTTGTGTCTGGTGTCTAGAAAGCAAGGCATAACTGAAGCATTAAGGCCTTTCCAGAATAATGGAGTGAGTCACATTTGTACAAAACCAAGATGAAGAAACCTATATCCTTCTTCTCTGAAATTTTTGAGCTCGTTATACTACATGAAGAATAGGAAGTGATTATCAAAGTGTGTTTCTTCTATGGATATGGCATTCTCTTACATATAGCAATGGGTTTTGGCATTGTGAGAAAATGGACTCAACTTATATACATCGAATGGTTTGAGAGGGGGAAGATGTCATTCATGAAGATGGTTTATTTATTCAATAGTTAAATAAGAGTAATTAACATCAAATAACATAAAAATAAGAGGAACAAGGTCATTCATATCCATTTCTGATTGGGGATATGCCATGAGTAATTCCTATCAACTATGGTATGTCACGTGACCTAACAAACTCTTTTCAGAACAATCTAGGTAACCTTAGGATAGAGACCTTTTGCACTAGATTCACACAGACCTTGATGTATATAGTATACTTACTCGAGACTTACACCCATTGAACTATTTCTACCTTTGGGCTAGTATGTTTATCACCGGCTACTAGAATCCCTACTCTTGAATTTACTGGAATGACTGCTAAGAATCCTGGGAATATAAAACTTCCATAATTGGAATTTACTACTTTCAAGAATTTAATCATCAATGGAAGAATAGTACATACACATACATCACGATACTTACAAAGGAACAAAACTATGATGACATAAGAAACAAAGGCATTACCCTTTTTGATATCCAAGATCACAAGAAGTGCAAAGAGAGACAATACTCAGAAATAAATAACAGTAGAAACAATGGAATAACCCTTTTTTATCTCCAATGTCACACCAGGTGCAAGGAGATAACATACTGAGAATACACAATTACATAGAAGGAATTATATATGAACATATACAACAACTTATAACACATCACCATGCTTACATGGCTCTAATACCATTTACACGATAGTGTTAAATTTTAGTAAATTCTACAAATTCATTGTCAAAATTGTAATTTCCATTACCAGAGTGACCCATTTAAAAATGACAAAATAAATAATCAATTGTTATGTGGTCATTTTTAGATTAGTTCTTATCCCATGACCAAATTGGTCATTTTTAGTTTTGTTATTATCATGTGACCAAATTGGTCATTTATCAAAAGGTTTTCTCATGTGATTGGAATTATACCCTTTTACAAGGAAGAGGTCAAGCAGAAGGTGCTCATGAACTTAGATATGTTGGAGATTAATAAGTTTATCCCCTGGTCTTATTTTGATGGTGCATATAAAGGGAACCCCAAGATGGTAGGCCTTTTTTTCATCTGACATATTCACATTATTTTCATTTTAAGTTTAATTTGGGAGGAGGAAATAATAATGTGGGTGAACTAAAGGTACTCCTTTATATTTTAAAATAAAATCCTAGAAATAGGAGTTAAATCAATGCAGGTCTTTGGGGTTTCAGTGCTTGGTTATAACTGGATGAAGAATCAGGTTAAAATTCATAATATAAACTTCTCAACTTTGGCATATCATCTTCAAGAAACATCAGGTCTTTTGAATTAATCAAATTTCATGTTTACAAGTAGCAAAATCTGGTTGCAGGTAGATTCTCAAAAGATGATCTACAGCTAGTAGAATACCACTATTTTATCATGAAATTTCAAGGTGAATATCTATATGGATCAGGATAGATTTTTCTTGGGAATTTTTTACTCTTTTTTTAAATCTCCCAAGTTTACTATACCTAAAATAAATGTACTTATTATCATATATTATTAGAATATTAATTCGTGATGTGTGATGATAAGAGATTAAAGTGATAGGTTTATAGGTCCTCTTTTTTGGATATTTTTTAGATAGTGCTAGTAGCACCTTATGAATATATATTTGTTATACTTGAATGGAAATATGGTTTTTTCCAATGAAAATATAGTTCATGGACTTAAACGAGACCTTCTCTACGACCTCTTCCATCAACAATAATCCTTTCCCTGGTAGAAGTCCTTGTTTTGACAATAAATTAACAGCCTCATTAAATTGAGTAGAATTATATTTTAATTGTGGAGACAAATTTTGTATATTTATATTGTGAGTCAAATAATTATATTACAACCATTTTATTACTAGCTGTGAGTCCCCATAGACATGTAATTTGAGTACCTCTCTTGACAATGCCACCATCATCAGCGATCTCAGTGCCATTAAGAAAATATTTAAATTTGAAATAATGAGTTTCATTCAAAAATTATAGGACTCCCAAACCACAAAATTTCTCTTCACATGGACATGCTCCATCAAAGAAACCTCAAGGAGTAATCTTATTGATATATAGTATTCCTAGTTGACAAGGAAGTTTATGTTTATGTATTTCTTTAAAAAATGAAAAAGTACCTCTACTTGCATTGAGATTCGAAATGTTGACATATTTACTTGATCAAATAAATGTACATTTTGGGCTAACTAAAAGCCCCAATGACAAGTATTGGAATACCTCTCTTCTCATTAACATCCTACATACAAAGAGACAATTTTCTATACTATCCTAAAACCAAGCATCATTTAGATTAAAAATCTATTGTATTTCCTTCTATACATATAGATTAAAGGGGAATGAAATAGCTAAGTGAGAATTACTCTCTTCACTATTCCTATATAGAATACAAATATGTCGGCCTTGAACATGTCTCCTTTTAAATAATTCCGAAGTTAGAACTATGATGTATAAGGCTAACCACATATGTATGATTTTTTTTTGGAGCCATCAGTTTTGAAATCCACCACTTGGGTTCTTGTCCCTCCTTAGTTCTTAGGGATTTTTAGCCTAGCCTTCCCTATACCTATTGAGACTAGTCTTATTCATTAACCAACCCAAACAATCAACCTCCTCTTTGATCCTTAATGACCTTTTTTCAGCTCCTCTAGGTAAAAGTTAATCCACATTATAGACTGGTCACCTTACAATCTTAATGATACTACATAAAACCAACCCTAATGCTATATATATGTAGCTAAATTATCTACAAGTTGAATCAAAGTGGAGTATCCATGATATTTAAAGTATTGTGTCAATTCCTTGATGAGGAATATTTTATTACCACATCCAAAAATGTCATTGCTCCAGATACAAACTTGTCTTCCATTGCCAACATTCCAAGCTAAATACTTACTAATTATATGGAATGATGAGGTTAGACCCATCTAGTGATTCAAAAAAAATTAATATTCTTTCTAGCTGTGATTAACCAATCCAACAAAGACCTTGGATATAGGTAGTTATTCTCGATTATTGTTTTCCACATACACACCCTAGTTATGAGATTCTAAAGTCTTTTGGCTTCCAAAGATAAGACAAAACGGTGAATATGTTTAATACCCCAATTGAATTTATGTTTTTGCTAAGCCAAAAATTTTCATTTAACAAGATGATAAGCCCCTTGATTTGAACTACAATTCCAAGAAAATTGTAATAAATTTTCTCAAATGCACGCTTAGGGATGTGTGCTAGGGAATGTTAGTAAACATGTATTGCCTAAAATATTGATTTTACTAGTGTCAACCTCCCACCCCTTAACAAATACCTATTACAATAGACGTTAATGTTCCCTTCAACTTTTTCTAAAACCATTGTTGATCTTATTTTAATAACCATATGGTTTCAATTTGAAGCTCAGTTATTTTATCCCAAAATCTAAGTCTAAGTTTGCATATGGGGAGAGTCTCATAGATTTTTTATGTGCCTCATTACTCAGATCATTAAAAATCATCAAATACTTATGATAATTAATTTCCATACTCGTGTCTTTGCAAAATAGGTTTAGTGTATCCTTCAAGTTATGATACTCATCCACAATTCCATTTGAAAAGAGAAAAACATCATTAAGGAAAAAAATATGATTAATAAATTCATCTCTACCAACATTAACCCCTTCTTTCTAACTTTATTTCTCTTAGCCTCTTGTATGGCTCTACTAAGCCCTTCAGCCACCAAAAAAAACAAAAAGGGGGACAAACGACACCCCTATCATGGTCCTCTTGAAGGAGTGAAAAATGGTGAAGTCAAACCATTTATAAGTACAACAAAGGATATATAACACAAACAACTCATAATTCAATTAACTACTTACAAGTTAAAACCAAAAAGTATCAGTGGAATCATCCAACAAGATGAAGCAAAAAACTCAATTCCTCCTCCACCACTTGAATATGAACAGGTAAGTGAAGCCTCCTCATATGATAGTTCAAATCTTGATACTAATGATGAAGATGAAAATTTTTATCCAGATCCAATTGATCCAATACCAAGGCCTTAATGGGTTGAGAAGACCATTGAAGCAACTGGTGAATTTTTTGGTGATCCACATGATCCAAGAAGGACAAGATCACAGTTTCGAAGTGCAATCCTTGCACTCTCTATTGTTGATTCACTTCCTCCTAAGAAGTGTTTCATGATGATTGGATCTGATCCAAAAACATTTTATGAGGCCTCCCAAGATACAAAATGGAAAGTTGCAATGGATGAAGAGTACCAATCTCTTCAAAACAATGAAACTTGGGAGATAGTTCCACTTCCTCCTAGATGGAAACTTGTTTAATGCAAGTGGGTATATCGAACCAAGGTAGCTTTATATGGGATCACATGAAAATACAAGGCTCTATTGGTGGCCAAGGGTTTCTCTCAAGTCCAAGGACTTGATTACACATAGAAATTCACTCATGTAGCCAAGATAGACTCAGTTAGATTAGTTTTAGCTATTGTTGCATCCAAGCGTTGAGAGGTGCACCAAATGGATGTCAAGAGTGATTTCCTCCATGGATATATTGAGGAGGAGAAGACATGAAAAATCCAAAAGGATACACTCAATATCCTTCACTTGTGTGCAAACTAAAGAAGTCTCTCTATGGGCTCAAGCAGGCTCCTAGAGCCTAGTATGTTAAGATGGGTTTTTTCCTTCTGTCGCAAGACTTCCAAAGATGCAAATCAAATCCAAATGTCTCCATGAAGCATAATGGAGAATATCTCTTACTCATTTTCTTATATGTAGATTATTTTTTTATCACAAGGATTTCATCTACATGTATTGCTTCCATTAAGTATGCTTTGCATAGTTCATTCTCCATTACATACTTGGATTTGTTGACGCAATTTATTGGACTTCAGACAACACAATCTACTTTATGTATCAAAGTCTCACAATCCATGTATGCATTATATTTTCTTAACAAGTTTCATATGTCAAAGTGCAAGCCAACAACATTCCCCTTCCTCTCTGGTGTCAGTCTTGAGGATGGTGGTTCTTCACCTTTGGTGAACAGTACATTGTATAAACAACTGATTGGGAGTCTCTTTTTCCTCACACACACTCACCCTAACATATCCTATGCATTCATTTTTGTTTCCATGTACATGCAATATCCTCATGAACTCCACTGGAAATCAACAAATATGATCCTTCACTATGTGCAAGGAACCAAGGATTGTGATATTCACTATGTTGCTAACTCTCTACTTGATCTTGTTGGGTATATTGATTTTGATTGGGATGGTGATAGCTCAAACCATAAGTCAACTTCTAGTTATGTAATAATGATTGGTTTTGGTCCTCTATGTTGGTCAAGCAAGAAGCAGTCATCCATTGCTCTATCATTTGTTGAAGCTAAGTATAGAGGTGTTGTTAATGCATCCACACAGCCCATTTGCTTGCAAGGAATTATGTCTTAGTTTGGGATTCACTCTATTTCTCCTACTATAATATTTTGTGACAACCATAGTGCTATCAAGATCTCAATAGATCCAGTTTAAAGGCAAAGGACCAAGCATATTGAGATCCACATGCACTATATCAGAGGGTTGGTTTATGATCACATCATTTCACTGTGGTATTGTCCTTATACAGAGCAGTTCACAGACATCTTCACCGATAATTTTATAGAAAATATTTTCACTCATATTAAATCACTCGTTTGGGTGAGTGATGCCATGGTGAAGACAACTTAGATAATATTTCATGTCTATTTTAAGGGGGGGTACTAGGTTTTCCCTCTTTCCTTGGTTGATATGGACAAATAAAGTCATTTTTGATGTAAAGGGTGACCTTTGGTCTTTGTTACTAGGGCCCTATTTTGATTTTCCTCACATAATTCAAGATTAAAAGGGGGTGTTGGGATATATTACCCATCTAGACATTATGCATAAATCATTATTTGTTTTCCCTAGTGCATAGATCATGTTTGTTGTTCCTAGTGCATGGTCCTCATCATTATGTTTATTCTGGAATTTAGTTTTGTCATTTTCCCTCATTGTCCACACATGCACCATCTTCCATGATTTTAGGCCATGTTGAGTCAGTCTCCTAAATTTTAGGATCCTCCTTAAATTTAGAGACTCGGAGCACTTTCTTTTATCCATGCATTCTAGGTTGATATTAGCATCAATGACCATTGATAGTCAACTAAAGTCCCTCATGCGTCCTATTTAGATTATGTCTCCTAATTTTTAGCCTTAACTCCATCATGCACCATTCTGATCCACCTACCATCAATTACCATCAGTTAACTAGCCAAATATCAGGAGTTACAAGTGTCACTCATTCTAGTGATGGGAATCTACCAAAATAATCTTGCCACATGTATGGATTTTGAATACCTCCTAAGTCTCATGGATTATCTTAATTGTAACATATTTGGATGGTCCACATATTGTTGGATAACAAATGAATAAAAATTATTCCACTGGAGCTCCTTCTCTCTAGTGAATTCTCCCAAATTTCTTCTCAATTTTCATGTGCATCTTTGTGAAACTAAGTGTGGATTATTTTTGTTTTGAGATCTTCTATGTAAAATTTCACAGTTATATTCTTTGAGGATATGGAACTACTAGGATAAACCAAATTTTTCTTAAGGATATAGGCAAAACAAGCCCCAAATTCAAATAACTATTGAATATACAATAAGCATAATTTGTTTCCCACCAAAATTATAGTAGCCTCCCACCTTCTCAAATAAAATATACACTATATTCAGTAAATGGATATCCCTATAAAAATCTGAGTCTTTAATATGAACACCCGACCAGGAGATCAAAAATGTGAGTTGGAGGCAAAGACTATGACCAAAAAACCTTGAAAAATGATCATCATTACCAGATAGATTTTCACTTTGATCTTCAAAGAGACTACTTAACTCTCAACTGAGAAAAAATTTCAATAAATTGTACCACTCAAGGAGAGGAGAGAGATTTATCCTTACCTACTTAATTTCGACGTCCCATACTCACCAAATGAGGGCAAGAAAAATAAAGAAAATTCCACCATTCAAATTAGAAGGACAAGCATCGCTTGGCCCCCACACTCTCACCGGTGCAACTATGACATAAATTCTAGCTTCAAACTCCAACATACCAAGACTACATTTTTTTCTAAGTAGCCTCTCACCACTGTTGTGAGGACTGAAATAATCTCTCCTGACTAGAATAAAATAATTCAAACAAGTCCAGATGACACATGAAATATCATAAATCCAAATCATTTGAGAATTAAAGCTCATGACTCCAAGATTATCAAATGTCCGCCACTTGTCCAAGAAAAGGATAGAAATCAAATTTCAATCATGATATAGGAGAGAATCACTTCTCCTTTCGATCAAAGGCATGAACAAGAGGTTATGTCTCATTAATACACGAGGGGTGTTGTGAAAATCAAGAATAGAATACCAATATTTTAAAATTATTTCTAGTGAAGAGTGCAAATAAACTTGGGGAAGAAGATAGTGTTCCATGGGGAAGAAAAATATGGAAAATTTTATTGCCTTTGAACTCCGTTTTCTATGATGTATCCTTTAGTTAAAAGTGAGGCATTATTTTCTAAACCATTTACTCGAAAATTATGCTCTCGACGAATATGAAAAATTTGAAAGGATGGAATTAGATCAAGAAGACCATTGATTCTCATTTGAAGTCAACTTGCTATATGATACTCTAATTTTTTATGACATATGGTCTGAGATAATATGATGAGAGAGTCTCCTATGATCACCAAAGAACTAATTTCGAAAGCAATAGCTCATCTTAATCCAAATAACAATGCATACTACTTGGCATCATTGTTTATATTGAGTCGTAATCCACAAGTGTATGTTTATACTTCACTTCTTACAGGGTCAAAGATAACCCCCATAATGATTTTCCAGTATTGAGAATGGCCAAGTGTAAATTCAGGTTGGCCACATGTTTATGGAAAAATGATAAGTGTAAATTGCGTACTCACTTGTCAAATTCAATTTTTTGAATTTTTTTATGTGGACCCACAATGCCACATGGATGGTGTTGCGTGGAGGTGCCACATGGATTTGAGATGATATGGAGCTTCCACATGGGTGAGGGGGTGTAAAGTGGACCACCCACGTCAGTCGAGTGTGCAGCTTTTTGCCTGTGACAAGTGCAAAGGCAAGAAGAGATTCGGTCATTGGATGGGTGTAGAGATCGACGACCCAGGATGATTTAGGCTCGTCAAGTTGCATGAGAGATAAAGTAAATAGAACGAGCCTGAAATTTGAAACCACTTTGATTACATGTTGATCCCATGCTCGTTCATTTTTGTAAAGGTAGTTTCAAAAAACCACCTTTGCCAAGATCCTTAAACAACTTTTTTCTTTGTCGAAATCGTTGTCAAGGGTGGAATGAATAAAAAGAAAAAAGCCATGTTGTATGGTGATGTGGATGTTGGAGGAGGATGACATGGTCATGTCAAGGGTGAGGCATAGGACCCACTAACACATAAACATACATTTTTTATGACACGTCAATACCCTGCCACAACATCAGCATCATGCCATGTTAGCAAAAAGTTAGAAAAGTTTATAAATAAAAAAACTAGTCTGGAACCCAAAATTTGTTTTGGCCATAGAAAGAGAAGAATTACTCATAATTGGGTGAGACAAATATCATTCTAATTTCATTTATGAAGGCCACATAAATTCTATAGAGAGCCATCATCCTATTCCTCTCCATTTTTCTGAAAATTGGAAATAGGGGTTTTTGAAGACCAACACATTGAGGATGGACAGGGTCCCGGATTGAGATGAAAATTTTATAGTTCAAACGTTTTCCATCCACAACATTAACATGGGTGGAAATTGATGAAATTTTGAAGCGTGTGAAGTCAATATTTTGAAGAAGGATAAAATTCACTATTTGGGCGCACGCAAGGTCGATTTTTGAAAAATTGGAGGAAAAGTGACCCAAGAATTCATAATTAAATTTATTTTTCTTATTTCGACATTTTTCCTACTCGTTGAACTAAAAAAAAATTCATAGAGACAATTTCTCCATATATGCATAGGTTGTGCGATAACAATTTTAAGTAAAAATTTGAAGTCTGGAAGAATTGCAAAAGGTTAAAGCAAGTCTGGAAGAATTGCAGAAGTTAAAAGTTGGTGATTCCATTATTTTATAAAATATGAATAAAGCAATTGATTTGAATAATAGAAGTGTTTGAGTACTCAAAATCATATGGGATATTAGATCCCAATACAAAAAAAAGTCTAATTCGTACAAATTTTATTTCATAGGTCTCTTAAGTTGGTCCTTTAGAATAAGTGCAATTACATGAACAATGTAAAAATGGGCAAAAAATATGATTTTAGAGAAATGTAATTTTCATCTATGATATCAGAAATGAACATGGGTATAGTCATCGGAAATAGTATCAGTAGGATAATAAACACAGTGAAACTAATTATGAATCAATGCTTCTTATATTTCTATAAATTTAACACGAAAGAGGTTTGTAGCCTAAATTGACAAAAATTGCCAAATGGGTATTTTCCAGAATTTTTTTGTATGTATGAAATTTTATTAAATTTTGGAAATAAAGCTTATCTAATAGATTTGATGTAGGAACATATTGCAGATACAAAGTACAAGTATCAAAAGTGGGTAGTTTGGGATTCAAATAATCTATAAGAACATGGTAGTATTAGGCAAAAGTGTTAACTTTGGGGGATTGCAGTTTTTATGTCAAAGCCCAAAATTAAGAGTATCTTCAGTCGTTGGAAAGGTAATATAAAGGAGAATATAAAATATAGATCTGATTTTTGAAATAAGTTTATAGTTATTTGAGAAAGTGCACGAAACAAATCCTCTAGACTTAATTAGACATGGAACATTGCAAATTGGATAAATTTACAAATATTGGAAGAATGCAATTTGGTTGTAAGATCAGAATGGGGTGTGGCTATAGTCCTTGAAAATTTGATCTAGATAATAATAGGATGGAATGATTCTACACTTGAAATATGCTTCTCATTTTTGTAAAAGGAAAGTAGAACGAAGCCTTTAGTCTTAATTTGACAAGACAATTGTCAATCTAGGTAATAATTTCCAAAGTAACCTAAATTTTTGAATAAGTAGTATGGTTATATAGGAGTGTATCAAAGGTGAAATTGGTTAAATATAATAGTGTGAAAACTACTATGGTGCTATCACAATTGATAAGACGCATAGTTTCGAAAGCAAGCAAAGTAAATTATTGGTTAGCTAGAATCGTGCAATGATTAAACCAAGTAGAGATGAGTACTTGGTATATGGAGTATTGAGTGATAAGTAATGACAATCATGTTGATGTCTTATTAAAAAGGAAGAAATATATCAATAAAGGTCGTTGGTGTCTTGAATAATAATGCATTCTATGTATGGGTTGGGATTAGTATGTACAATTTGAAATCCAAGGTATATCCAATGGAGCTTGTATCGATTGGAATGTATATGGTATGCCATGATGAAAGACATAGAAAACGTATTGAAGTTGCTTGCGGGTAGAGAAGATAAGTGGGGATTCATGACCCTTATATTGGGTTTTTATGTACAACTGAGTAGTAGTGATAGTTAATGGCAATATTGAATAGATCAGTAAGTAATGAACATGGAACATATCATCGGGTAAAAGGAAATGCATCTCATATAGGAGCGAAGTGAATTACCCGTGTGGATTAAGTGTAAGCATGAATGGCAGAGTTGAAGGATATGTACCAGCAATTTATATGTAAAGAATGAGAAGATGCGATAAACCTCCACTCAAATGGAAGCTGATAAATAAATGAATGAATACATTCCAGTGGGTGGATCTATTATGTGGTTTCATAATTACGTTGAGTAGCTTGATGAAAAAATAAAGGACAATTCCATAATTGAATGGAACCTAAAAGATTACCATGTAAACTAATATAGTGGCTTCCAAAATAGAATTATGAAGAGGTCATACAAGTGAAAAGTTAAATTGAACTTGGCATGGCTTGAAAAAGAGAGTAGAATTTCAAAGGATTCCAAATGGAGATGGAATGAAACTTTTTGCAACATTATGAACTTCTAGGAAGAATAGATAAGGAAAATGATGGGGAAAGATTCGACTAGGGAAAGAAGTAGTAAAAGAAGATGGTAATTTTGCTATGGATTGGAAAGCAGGAATGTCTAAGATGGGATTGGCTATAATAGCTCAAGATAAGTGGATTGGCAAGGTAATGTTAGTAGAATGCATAGGAAACTCAAAATTGAGGAAAAATTAGTTGCATATTCAAAGGGGATCAAGACATATTAAAACAACAAAATAAATTACTACAGTGTTAAAGGAAGGTGCATAAGGATACAGGTGTTGTTGTATTCACAAACAAGGAACATGGACAACAGAGTAACACGAAATGAAAGAGATTGGATCTCTCAAATGCATATGCATTTGTATGCATACTAAAATAGAAGGCATAATGCATGTGAATATGCTTGTGCATACTTATGATATTGCATATTGATAAAAGTAGTATGGCTTAACATAAGTAGTGAGCCACTTATTATGATAATTAATGTGGTTAATGATGATTGTATGACTAGATATAACTAAAGCATGGTTGAAATTATATGTGGATCATGTGGTTGGATATGACATGTAACCTTATGAAAAAAAATGAGGATAATAAATCTACGATCAAGAAGTTGGTGAAAGGATGGTGCAATAATTTACAAGAGACCAACTAATTAGGTAACCTCAAAGTTGTCAAGGGTAGTTGCACAAGTAATGAATTTATTTTTTCCAAATGCATAAGTGTTGGAAAAGGAATTGGGTAAGAATTCCTTCAACCATTTTAAATATCATGAATTGGTATGCATATGATGTTTGAATGCATTTGATTTAATGTTATTTCACTGAGAATGGTGTAGCAGAGGCAAGAGCCCTTGTACCTATATGACTATTTGGAATCTAGACTGTATTAATACAGAAGTAATACTATTCCATGCGTGTGTCGGTTATGGTAAAATAACCGAAGGCAAATCAGAGTTTGTGAACCTATTATGGTGTTAATAAATAAATGCAAGGGTGCATTGAGTGTGTGTGAATTATTAGATGGCATAAAATTTGTGATTATATAGACATGTATGTGGGCATGTATGTTGAATGTGTTATCTGAATGCACATTAAGCCATATTTCATTGCATAGTATGTTAATAGCTGAAATGATCGAATTATTGGTAATGCATAATTCTAAGATTATTTCATGAATTGTTGTGAATGTAGTGAAAGAAAAGCATAAAAAGTAGTCACATTGGATGGAATACAAGAATGCTATATCAGGAGAATAAATTTGTATAAAAGAAAGAGATGTCATAGATATGGTAGTGAAAGTGAGCCATAATGAGGACAGGGACTATTACTTATACCATTGAAATCTAAGTATTATTTGTGGAACTCGTGTTATTATCATGAATTTAATTGTTGTAATAATGATCTCCAAGATTGATTGATAGATAAAAGTGTGATTCCCAATACACATATGTTTATGTTTATGTTTATGACATAGGTGGATGGTGAATCTACCTTCTATTAACCCATGATGGTAACTGTAAGTTGGAAATCCCAAGAAGAAGGCCATTGCAATGAAACAAGAACCATATACATTGTACTCTTCGTATGGAAGAAAGCCTTGGTGAATGATGGATCGTTGTAACGGGGATTTCTCCCCTGCTACGTGCAAAAGCACCAGCCTTGGGTCAATGGGATCATAAGGGAGAGTTCGAATGTAAAACAAAACAACAAACAGATTAATAACACAAAGCGAATATTTTTAAATGTTTTTTGGAATATAAACCGACAAGAAATTAAAAAAAATACAAAGAAACACAAATATACCTTCTTTCTTGCAAAGTGGGCCACCGTGGTCGTCTTTGGAAGTGGTCTTCCTCTCCACAAGATGGTTCTCGAATGGTCTCCAGGTGGGTATAGAGAATGTCTCGACATACAATGTGGGTATGGTATGGCTACGAGATGATGGAAAAAGGGTGTTTGAATATCTGAGAGCAAAAGGTGTCCCAACATACTCATAAAATGAAAATGGGAAAAAAGGTTATGAGTCTTTTGGGGAGACCTTCACAATGTATTTATAGTAAATTTTTAGGGTTTTGTTACCCAAGGTTAACCCATGGTATTTTCTGACCAATTGTATTTTCCTATGGTTTTTCTCTTTTTTAGGGTTTTTACACCCTTTTTAGGGTTTTTGACCCTTTTTTGGAGAGAATGAGGGTAAACCATAGTAAATAATAATGTTTTTGGACCATATTTTGTGGAAATACAATTGTGAAGGTCAAAAGTAAGGGAAATATGGTAGAAATATTATGTATGTATATGGTTTAGACCATGTAGAGCTAGGCAAACAGTTTTTTGTGTTAACAGATTGCCCCGTGATGTGTGAGGGAAATAGTTCATTGTATGGTCGATGGACGTCATAGGATCATGGTAATGGTGGAGAGACTAGAGAGACCTGCGGAGAAGTGTAGCCTCCTTGTTTGAACCACGATGGCTTTTGGTTTTTTATTATTATTGGTTCCCAAAAATGGATGAGATACATATGTGTCACATGTATATGAATGAGGTGGGAATCCCCATGCTCGTAACAATGTCAAAAGAATAAATAATTGGATCAAGGCTCAAAAACATGGGAGGCGATCAATACATATAAAAATGATAATACATAATGGTGATCTCAATAGGAGGTTGAATACAATGTTGATCTAAAGAAATTATACATAGGAACAATGGAATTCTCATGGAATGCAATATCATCGCAACTGATGCTCTGCTGAATCTGGAGGTGTACATATATATGGACTCAATTACTGAGAGTTAGAATCTATGTGGTACAATATGTATCATCAAGTATTGGAGATACATGGAAGCACAACACTAGGGGCTTCCGAACATTGTCGCCGACGCAACCCGAAAATCACAAGGGACATGAAACTATGTGGGTCCCATAGTAGACTCACCAATGTGCTAGAGTCAGGTGATAACTGGTGTCTTTGACCAAATAATGAATGGACCAATACCCTGTATGAATCTCAATGGTGCGATGATGTTACTGAAGTCAAGCACATGAGACACAACCATCCTAAGAGGCACTAATGACTCCTCTCAAGTGGTCCAAGGAACTCATCAATGAGGTAGATCAAACCAGGATACAGGGACCTCTAGGTCAATCCTATGGAATATATGTGTTGATGTCGACAGAGGGAGACCCGCAACTAATCAAGGAAATGATGTGTCCTTAATGAGAAGCACGAGGTGGATAACAAAAAATGTGGGACAATATGGGGACTGGCACATTGAATGGGGGAATAGGGGAAGGGGAGTGCAAGGGATGAAAAATTCCTTTGTTCAGAGTATGAGGGCAGGGCTGACCTAGAAGCAAATGAAATTGACTCATGGGAGAGGGATCATAGCTGTAATACTGGGAATGTAACTGCAAATGGGGACTTCTGAGGGAGGTAACTCGACTAGTGATATCCAGGGGATCCAAGGAAGAATCATTGTAGAAAAATCTGAAAAAAGGAAACCCAATGGGGGAAAGCTATCATACTGTGATATATGGGGTGGCACCTAAAGACACTGTTATGACATGATCTCGTGGATCTTTAGCGAGCCCGAGAAAGTAAATACTCGATGGTGTTTTCAATATTAGAGAGTCTGAAAATGGGAAGAAGGCTCGAGTGTGGTCTCTTTTTCGTATGTAGTCTCCTAAGCCAAAAAAAAGGGTAAAAGTGTGCAAAGGAGAGCTCTCCCACCCTTTGGGGGAGGAATACTTATTTACCATTGGTAGTCCAACTAGGTCAGAAGAGGTTCAACCTATACTGACTAGACAGTCATTCAAATACTTTTACGAGCATGGACAAAACCAAGTTTGCTCGGCAATACTTTCTTGATGAGAAGGCTGGAAAATAGCTTAAAGACAACCCATAATGAGATTTTTTGTGAAGTACGGTCCCAATGTCCAAGAAAGCATAAAAGGATATAAAGGGAAACGTTCATGGCTTGAATGTGTCGGGTTGGTCCTTTTCTTATGATAGTCTACGTAGTCCAAAAAAGGAGATAAACGAGGCTACATAGATGCCCTTCCAAATAATTTAAAGAGTGTGCTCGAAAATATTTTCATTCTTTTATGATTCGGAAAAGATCTTAACAGAAACTCCGTAATGGTCAATCAAGCAAGGGGGAAGTGTTTGATATATGGAAAGAGGTTATATTTGAACATGGTTGAGAGGAATAAATGCATAACAATGATGGGGGCCCCTTGCAGGATGATGGATGGTGGTAAAATGTGGCCAACTATGCAGTATGTATGGATCGGATGGCTCATGAACATGCCAATACATACAAAGGGAGATTCATGTGATGACACGTAAATTGAGGTGAATTTCGGGAAATGGCCCAAAAAATCATATTGAGATCATGAGATAAGGGTCTTGTCAAAATACAGAGTACGAAAAACCAAACCCGGTGGTGTAAATGATGTCTCAAACGGACTCCGGATGAATCTAACTAGAAGCTAGTGATGTTGCCCCTGTTGCAGTGGTGCACGGGGAAAAACTAGACCGAATTGAGGCCTATGGGTACAAAGCTAGCTCAACATACAAGGTGGGATTCATGTGGTGGCACACAAATCAAAGTGACTCCGAGAAATGGCTCAAAGAAAGTAGGGAGGGATTCAATCTAGTACAGGTCATCTCTTCACCCGAGAGTTTTTTTGCACAGTGGTGGCATCTTCTTATCCTCATAAAGGATGATCCATACATGAGCATGGACTACTAGGGAGATCCTGGAGACGCCTCGACCTCCAGTATAGCTATAAGGACATGATGGTATGCTAGAATGGTGGTAACTAGATCATACATGCGACATACTGTGTGCATGTACATATGTGGGACCGCAACCTCCAGTAGGGTACCAGCGGCGCAGGGGCAGGGAGGATTTGTTAGATCCACCCGCTCATGTGTAAATGATGCGACAGAGTTCTACAATGGACTCATTTCAAATAGACATGGAGAAACTAATGGAGGGGGTCGCTGAATCATGGTAAAAATGATGCAAAAAAAAAATACGACCGAAGTGTACTCATGGTGACATTAGGCATAGATCCTCCGATGAAGGAAATTGGACTTGCCTTGGAGACTCCGCATTTGGTGTAGAATACGTGGGGATGGAAGATTTAGAATGGATTGAACCTTCAAACGGTTGACCACAATCCCTTTGTGAGAGATGATAAACCCAATTAAATGCCCAATTGGGACACAAAACAAAAATTTGAGAGGGTTCAAGCGGACGGTGTATTTGTGACATCGTAAGAAGACTTGTCGTAGGTCATTTAGATGTTGTGAACGCTTCTGAGAGAGAGCGCTGAGGTCCTCTAAGTAGACCAAGATGATATGGATAAGGTCATGGAAGAAAAACGCCATGGCCCGATGAAAAGTTGCTCCAACATTTTTAAGGCCAAATGGCATAACTCGATATGCAAACATGCCCTAGGGGGTCATGAAAGCAATATTGTATCGGTATTCTTTCTAGATCTGAATTTGATTATACCCAAAAAAACCATCCATGAACGAAAAGAATTCATGTCCAGCATAGGCGTCAATGATCTGGTCAATGAACGGAGTGGGGAAATTGTCCTTGGTACATGCCAAGTTCAAATCACGAAAGTCACTACAGACACGAATGGTACCCTATTTTTTATTAACAAGAACAAGATTGGAAACCCAAGTGGTATACACAATGGGGTATATGAAAGATGCTTTACACAGTTTTTTGATCTCGACTTTTACAGCAGGAGCCTTTGAAGGGTGAATTTGTCTTTTCTTTTGGCGTATAGGTGCCACATCAGTCCATGTGTCAATACAATGTTCGATGATGGATGGATCAAGCCCAGGAATCTTGGTATAGGACCAAGCGAAAATATCACGGAACTCCTGAAAAAGTGCTTTATAGGAGGAAGCCACTTCTTCAAGGGAGCAAGAGGCTCCAAGTGTAATATCTTCAACTACCTTAGGGTTGGTTGATATGTTGACCTTAATGGTTGGAGAAATGATAGCCATATTACCCTCTTCAAAGGTGTCGGATGCCAGAATGGGGTTCTTGAACTAGTTGACTTTGCCATGGATGAATTCATTGGCTTCAACTGAGTACTAATCTGACGATGAAAGAGGTTCATCGAGAATAAAGAATGAGCGATGATGCATATCATCCCAAGGGTACTCAGCAGCTAACAGAGCTTCGTATTTCCTCATCATTGTTAAAATAGTGCATAGATAGATCGGAGGGATCCTCTATTTCTAAGGGAATGAAAGGAATAGCAGAACTAGAGATCATGTATATGGTGTTGGTCATGTCCGAGGAAGAAACTAGAGGGTGGATCTCCTCAAGGATAGTAATGTCAGACTCATGAGAGTGTTTTTTAAGGTCATGAAGGGCTGACCGATACTCAGGAAATTCTAGGCAATGGTGAGAATAATGACCATACAAGCCGCAAACTGCACCGAGATGGTTGGTTCACAAGGACTTGTTCTTGACCATCGACGGATCTGGGACGGTGACTACTACAGTGCCATTGGATGTATCCATAGCATCCATGTGGGTGCAAAGGATAGGTAAATCTAGATAATTTTGTGACACATGACCTAGGGCACAATGTAGAAGGGGGAGCCAGATGAGGTTCATTCATTGCTTTGGTGGCCTTTCCGCAGCCTTTTTTGGAGGAGGAGGGGCAGGCTTGGAGACAAGAAGAGTCTTTGATGATCCAAGAAGTGGGTGTGACATCATATTAATGGGTTGGACAGGAGTCAGCACAACCTGGGGAGTTAGGGGTGGGGTTGGTGGATGGAGATACCACACAGGAATTCCCAACGTAAAGTTTGGCAGGTTTAGAGTAGCCATGACAGGCTTTCTCATGATACCAGAAGGTGGAAAAAGGAAGGGAATCGTGTGGATCAGAAAAGAACCCCAATAGTTCCTTGATGAATGAGGTTAAGGTTTTGATGTGGTTGTAATGGTGCTAGAAGTGATGGTGCACAAATATGATATGTCATTCGGCGAAGGTGGAGGAGGTAAGGAAAAAAAGGATTTCTTCATAGGGGCGTTGGAAAATAAGCCTAGGCCAATAGCAGATAAGGATGGAATGGACATGCTGTCAATGGTGGAGATGATAGTCGAAAGGATGTGTTTCGATGTGGCTAGCCCCTTAGGATCATAGTATGTCAACTGGTCGACGGTCATGATCTTCCCATCATGAGGGAAAATCAGTAGTTGAAATACGGTACAGGCCATGGCTTATATGGCATACATGTAGCTACGTACTAGGAGGACGTTATAGTCAAGTTTGCCATTAAAAACCTCAATGCTAATCAACATCATTTTACCAACTAGATCAACATGAATTTTCATGAGAATCCCCTACGGTTCAGTGGAGCGACCATCATAGGTGGAGAGTGCGATGGTAGAAGGTTTAAGGGTAGGGGACCCGAGTTTCTGTCAAATGGTAGTCGACATAACGCATGTAGATTCCCCTTCATCAATAATGCATTGATGTATGACCAAATTATGAATTGAGATTGGAAATTGGAAGGCAATGGTAGATGGCATCCTAGGTTATCCTTGATCCAAGTCAAAGGTGATCAACCTGGAATCAAAGGGATTAATGGCACCTAGCGCAGACAACAATGCTTCACGTTGGTTTGGGAAAGTTTTAAGCACTTCCAAAGCAGACATGGTTGTAGGAGATTGGGCCAAGTCATTAACTATGTTGTAGTTTAGGGTAGCTCTGGCAGTAGCATTGTTTTCGACACAACGCATAGAAAACCATGGGACTTAGGACTCCCCATCTATGGGGGGTATTGGTAAGTGGAGAGACATGTCAGCAATGGAAGAGGTAGATGTCGTTGATGGGTCAGTAGTTTTTGTGGTGGAGCCATACTGGTTGGGTCGAGTCTGGAGTTTGACTTTGGATGACAACGTTATGAGGTGATGGACACTAGCCTCTACAGGTGGGGTTATCGCAGGAGCTACGGGAGCAGGTGGGGACAAGGGTTGGGTTGCAACCATACCTTGGTGTGGTAGAGGGTTTTGGAGCACCATAGGCGGAGGACTTGGTGGTGTAGGGTTTGGCTGAGCTGGATCATCTGTGCTTGGATCATGTTGTTGGTCATTCTAGAGAAGTTGTTGGATGTGAGCCATGTGAGGACACAGATGAGTGTAATTACTGTAGGTGTTGCAGATAGCACATGGATGGTTGGTCCATAAATGTGTGTTCTTCTCAGGCCGATTGGGACACTGGATATTTTGTGCAAGTGGGTCAACACCATTATTGTCTGGAGGGTTTGCCTCTTGGCTGCCTCATTGGGGTTGATTATTGCCTCGGTTTCTTCCTCGCTTGTTCTTACCCTATCCTTGTTGTTTATTGGGAGAAGGTCTGTTATGAAGGTTTTGTTGAGCATAAACGTGTCCTGTAGAGACTGTAGGAGTCAAGGCTGGATCCAGAGTGGGTTGCACAGGTGGTGCATAATAAACTAGGGGATATGGAGGGGTTGCAAAATTGAGCGCTTGGCTAGAACATTATTGTGCCGAACAAGTCATTCCATGGAAGTGATGAGTTGGTGTGGGAGGTGCATAGGAGGTGGTGGCTCCGGAATGAGCCATCATACATGAGTAATTGGGGGCGTAACTAGGTTGGGAAACACAATGGGTGTTACCTAGGTGTGTTGGCATCATGGGAGGGGCCGCGTAGAACTAAGGGTGTTGAGTGATAGAGCCAATGACTCTGTCAGCAAAGTGAGATGCCCTTGTCGTATCACGATGAGATGTGCCGAAACGGGGAACATTGGGTATAATGGTATACAAATACCAGGACTGGGCATATATCAAGTCGAACTATTCAGCCTTCAGGATGGCTTGGGTCGCTCAGATGCGACGTCCTTAGATATGGGGGGAGTAAGGTTTTGAGAAACCAGTCAAGGAAAAACATATCATCTGATTAGATCTTGCACAAGCTACGTTGATGTCGCCACTCATGAATGTGATCCGTGATGTGGGTAGTTGTATTTTGGTGACGGGATAAAATGATCTCCACTCCCTCGTGATATTGGACGGGTAGCTGAAAGTATTGAAGGAACATTAAGGCAAGTGAGGAGAAATCGGGGTAAGTGGCATGAGGCAGCTCAACATACCATTTGGCCGCAAGACCCATAAGTTTGCATTGGAACAAACTCAATCTAACAGAGTCATCCACAATGTTGTTCGATGAACATGAAAAGTGGAAAGACATGATGTGGTTCTGAGGGTCCTCGCCTTCCTTACCCTCAAACTTTGGGATGTATGGGGGAAGTTTTGTAGGCATGGGAAGCCAGTGTGGTTAATGACTGATGGGGTCATTTGTTAACCTTTCCAAATCTGGCAGGTTAAGGCTAGCCATGAAAGGTAGGCTAGAGCCGAGGTTGGCTCAGGATAGACCGGCAATGGTGCTGGTGGCTACAGGAATGTAGTTCCCATGCATGAATGGGGGTATATGAGGTTGAATTTCCATAGTGGGGATAGTCAGAATGGTATAGTAGTAACCACAGTAACTGGTGTGGGGACACCACTAGTAGGTATTGTACCAACAGCAGTGTGTGCAGTGGTGATGGACCGCTAGAAAGGATACCCGTGATGATGGGTGGCAAATAAATAGGTCTAGTGCCAACTATCCCTTCATGGAATGGATCTATATGTGCACCATCCTTGGGGCTAGATGGGTCAGTGAACAAAGTGGGTTCAGATTGGTAGGAATCTGAATCGAACTCAAAGGCTGTGTGTGGCTCTGAGGGTGGTGAGTGATGTTGAAGATGGCTTCGACGGTGATGGTTCAAAGAATCAAACCAAGGGTTGTGCCCCCTATGCCGATAGGAATAACATGGTTAATAAATGATGGTTTATTGTAGTGATGGGAAATGAATATGGAACCCAATTTTAATCGGCTTCCTAATTGTTCAAAAGGAGTCACTCGACCACCAATGTTGTCTGATGGATTGTGTATTGGGGAAGTACCTCTCACTCCATGGTTCAGGTAAAATATATGATCACTTTTCCACAAATGACAACTCTTGGTTTTCCTCACGGGTGGGAAATAGTCAATCCGATGGGGGTCGTTTCCCTTTTCGATTGGCAAGTCCTCTCAATGGCCAGCTGCTTGGGGGTTCCTGTGGTACTCCTCACAATGATTTTTAGGGCTATTCCCATGTACTTCCCATAGTTAAGAGGATGGGATTTATACCCCAATCCGAATGTTATTAAGTTAATTAATTCCTTTTAAGGCTCTGCTCGAGGTCATGGACTGAGCGTGTTCACTTAATGGTGTGAATGTGTGTGAATCTATATGTAAAAGGTTTCTTTCCAATATTGAAACAAATGAGTAACAAGGAACTTTCTGTAGGAAACAATCAAGGGACTGTAACAGAATAGGTCTGGAAAGGAAAATAGGTCTACACAGAGGTTTGGTACAGACAGGGGTCTGAAACAGGCATGCAAAATAGATTGTAAACTGATAGTCGCACCTATCAGTGGAACAGGTGTTATCTGGGTCGCATAGAACAGAAAGGCAGAGAGGATCTGGACAGTAAATAGAAAATTTGTGCAAACCATGAAGAAAGACACAACTGAGTAACTTGGAACAAGGTCACAGGGGCGACAAGGTCTTAAGCGATCTAGGTGAACACTTTTTTGTGTTAATAATCACCTGAGGGAATGTTTATTAGATAAGGGGATTCCTGAACCTAGAGGGTGAGTGAATACAGAGAAAATGAATCTTTAATGAATCTACTATGAATTATTCATGAGATACCTAGAGTCCTAGCATGGATATTCCTCAATCTGCCAGTGTAGGAGAACTGGAAGGCAATTGGGATAACCCAAGGAACTGCATGAAAAGAAGGGATCTCATTCCTTGTGTTGTGTAGGTTGATGGGGGAGGAGCTTTATGGATTGGGATAGTTGTAGAGGGTGTTTCAAGAGAAGAAGTGAGCTGAATTCTTTTCCATGGAAACCTTGTGAAAGAAAAGAAATATGCATCCAAATAAGTATTGGATAAGATTTCATACTTATCTAATGAAATGAATATATGTGCTTACATTGTGGTATTGGAAAAATTACAATGGAAACTATGACTATTTCATAATAATGATTATAACATGCATACTTCTTCTAAATGATTGATATAGGTATATGTAGATGTGCCAAAATTGGGAAGGAAATTAGGGTAGTGGACAATCAATGTTGGTGCATTGTGGATGAGATGGCCAACAACTATATTGGATTGCAAGGACAAAGAATGATGTGGCAAATGTGGTTGGGGAATCAACTTGGGAACTAAAGAATGTCGTGTAGCGACATATTGCACATGTATAAAGAAATGTTAAATTTTGTCATTGTATGTATAGTGTTGATGGTGCGTCGAGGACGCTACATAAATTAAGAAGGAGGGGAATGTAACACCTCAATTTCGTCCCCAACATGTAATGATTTAAATATGTATATAATGATGAAATAGATAGAATCCAAACTCAAATGGTCTAGTATGACCAAGATGATGTAATTATGTAGAAAAACACAACTATTATAGACAAATAAGGATGAAGAAGAGATAGGGGTTCTATGATTTCACAAGAGGGGAAATTGATAAGGGGATTTAAGGGGGAGATGACCCTAGTGACTTATAAGTTAAGTCATTATGATTACTATTCATTTTATCCTAGGTTTTATTAATACCTATTAAGTTAAGGCCATAATATTGAGTTAATTGTCCTAAGCTTGGGATTAGTTTGGGAAAAAGTGAACTATCTATCTATGCCACTTGTCGATTTATCATCATCCATGCATGCCACATGGCTAGTTATCAACATGCATACAAATTATTGAGAACTAGTTCATTCTTTGAAAGATAATCAGTCCTACAGCATAGTTCCCTAGAGTCTCGACACAAAGAGTCATTCGTTGGACTATGTGAGAGCCCTAGGATGTAATTGGGGAAAATATTCGAAGGGACTGTTAGATCAGAGAAGGGAACCCAAGGGGATATTAACTCATAGAATATGACCCCATTCCTTGGGTTGTGTATGTTGATGGTGGAGGAATGCTAGTGGGTTGGGACAACTGTCAAGGGGGTTCAGAACTTGTGGTTCTATTGAGGCTTTGAAATGAATTTCCTTCTTATGGATTGATATTCCTAGCTCAGGGGTGCCATCCATTATAGAGAGAACTAGTATAAAAGAGTTACTACGGGTGGAAGGACATCATTATTCTATAGTTAGTTGGAGAATATTTTAATATAAGTATCCAACTATGTATGAAATGTCATGAATATATTTTTTATACCCATGTTGTTTAATACAAATTTATATGAGTATTATGATTATATGGATTTCCTCGCAATGTATGAATGCATTCATGCTATAATTACCTGTATGATTTAGTATATGCATATGTTAAATTAGGGTGACAATATATTTAACTCCATTGTAAAATTTGATAATTAATTAATGAAAAATGAATTTGGGTACATGTTAAGTTTTATACGTTGTTATAGCTTAAGTCCTAAATTCATAAGCATTTAGTACATTTTCACAATAACAACATAAAGAGGATCGTTGAAAGAAACACAATCACAAGGTACAAAACAATGTACCCTGGGAAACCCAAAAGGGAAAATCCCAACAAAACTTCCTCAATATAGATTACTAGAATGCAATGACCAAAGAACAAGATATCATAAGAGAGAGAGAGAAAGAGAGAGAGAGAGAGAGAGAGAGANCTTCTTTCTCTCTCTTGTGCAATACATGAGTGAGTGAGTCTGTATAAATGAGGGAGGGTGCCTCCCTATTTATACTAATATCCTAACTAACATTTTAACCTAATTGGGCTAACCTACCTAGGAAAATTCACAATAATAATTATATTAATATTGTATGGGTACTATTGAATTGATTTACAATGGAGGGTTTACCTCATGACCTTTTACATTAGTGACATCTCCGAAAGGAGGAACAATAATAATGTAAAGTACAAGTAGAATATTCTTTGAAGTTACATTATTTCCACAGTATCAATGATAAATTTGGTAAGTTATTTGAGTACCCTGTAGCCCCAAGGGCATGGTGATGCCACCAAATATGTGACACATATGACTAGACAAGAGATAAACATACTCATCCTACTCCCTTATTCACTAGTTTTGTAAAGATGTACAAAGTCATTCATAAATAACTTGTGAATATTATGAGAAAATATGGAGATGCGTAAACTTTAAAACTTCTATCAATCAATCACTGCACATATGAATCTCATAAATAAATCAGCCACATATATCATTCAACCATAAGAAACAATATATACCCTAGGAAAACCCTCCAAACGCGGAGGATTAAAAATCCAGCAATTCTTTGAGTATGATAGATAGATTTGAAGAGAATGGTTTAGAACACATAAGCAAATTTCCCAATAAGAGATATCACCTCAGCAGTAGAGAAGAGAGATCCAATACAACACTATTAATGAACTTGCCAAGTGCCCAACACTTTAATAACAAGTCAAAACACCTAGCATACATAAGGTAGTGAATGGTAAGCTCTAGTAAACTATTGAGAACATCTCCTAGCACATACACAAGGAGGAGAATTAACTAGAACTCCCTCCATGCAAACATTAGCACCCTTTCTAGCACTAGTGCCAAGATGGCACTTAGGATTCTCCATCATGCATAATATATGTGCCCTCCTTTCCATAAATGGATTTAACTAGATGTTGACTGACTTAAACTAAAATTTCACTTTACATAACCATGACTTTTGATGAAGTAAAAATTCATCCCAATCTGTTTTATCATAACACATCTCTAACTATATACACAGCTCGATTGAATACACATACTCAATTAGATACACATACTCAGTTGGATATGCATACTCAACTGGAACCACACATGAAGTATGGCCATTCTCTCCATTCATCACAAGTATGGTCACTCTCTCCAACCATCACAATATGGTCACACTCTCTTGTCATCACAAGTATGGTCATTCTCTCCAATCATCGCAAGTAAATTTCTTAGCTACTCTGCTTCTTAGCTGATAGTATTATCTGCAAAACATATTTTCGTATGTAGTTCTCTATGACATACATCTTGATTTTGTAGTACTAGTCACAATTTACATCACTTATCTCAGGCTAAAACAATAGTTGGATAGCACAATAGGTCTACCATGTATCAATTACAATAAAGAACCTATTCTTATGTATCTCAGAGCTACTCAAACATATGCTTAGCAACAAGCATAAAATACAACAGGTCTTCTAAGTACTTTAAGAGACCAACCAACTACTTATATATAGTAGCATCATCTAGGTCTGATCCAGAATGTACTTTCTTTAAACTAGAAACTATGGATTTCATATCCATCATATACAACAACACATATCAAAATGTGTAATGTGATGCAAAAATTAAGTCTTGTCTTTTCTTTCAATCTTCAACATTTGTTGACTTTTGGAATCTTCCGCTATGTGGTGAAGTTTCCTATGAGATAGTCATTATATGTGATGTTCTTCAAGGCTTGATCACTTTCATAGTGATTCCATATTACTCTCTTTATACCACAGTACCCCAACTACCTCTCCAGGAGGTTTAGTTGTTCTTTGACAATCCAAACTATAATTCTTATTGAGTATAAATATTCTTCAATACTTTGACTATGCCTTTCCTCATCATGTGGATTCTTTCCATGAGATATAATATAGCCCCATGTTGTTTGATTCGTGTACCATGACTAACTAGTGGGGATTTATCTACTGTTGCATGTGAATATACATCAACACTCACTCTTCAACTAGAGGAGTCTTTCTTGTTCTACAACCAAGCTTGTCCTAGATAGAGGCTTAGTAAGAATGCTAGCAATGTTGCTCATATGTGGGTATGTACCATGTCTCAGATATTACTAAATAGGAACCTCATAACTCTTTATTGTTTTACAACATGCTCTATATGGGGAAACATATGTGATCTTCCTTGATAACAACATTAGTTAGAATCTATATATGTTTGAAACTTTATTTATTGACCGAGACATATATGAGTCCACATACACTTGTACCAAGTAGGTACCACAACACATTCTTTGTTGTACATGTCTATGTGCATACTGCAAAGCATATAATTGATCACGGTGCTTAATTAGATTCATCTCAATTGAACTTGAGACCCTCCAAATCTGAATTAAGAATTATCAAATTTAGATTTATCTTCATATGTGTGGCCATGGACTTACAATCCATCATCCTAAAACTCTTGAGGCTCTCTACTGCATATTTTCCTTAATTAGGGAAAATTTTATCTGGTGATTTCCACAACTCTAATATCAAGAATCACAACAATATTCTTGCATACAGTTCTTAGCTTCTTTTTAGACATGAGAATCATGCAGGTCTCCTCTTAGCAGGAGGTGCATCAACTAGTTTCACTGGTTCTTTAGAAGCTAGTGAATCTAGATTCTCCTTCTCACCATCCGGATGTGAGAATCATAATCTAGGTCCTCCGTTAGGGAGACTAATGCTCATTTATGTCTGAATCTCTTCATGACACATGAATGTAAATAACATAATTTAATTGTCAAGTGTCTTCTCATCTATCAAAATAGTATCTATTATGTCTTCTTTCTAAGAAACATAGGAACCTCCTGATCTGCTCTCTTTCTGGATTAGCCATTGGAATGACTCCGCATTCATGCCATTATTTACTTGTAGGTAAGGGAATATGGGTTTTCCCTACAAGATAGATTATTCTAATGGTTAGAACAATTTCATACTAATTAATTTTATTCACATGAATACTTTCAATATATTGATAATGTTTTACACAATTATTTACAGTTGTTGGAGCAACCCACCAACAAAGCCTCGTCAATAGGGGTTCCCACTCTGTCGATGCCCAACCAGTGCAATCTCCCTGAGCACTAGCCCAAACAGGTTTGACCCTGCCTGGAAACACCTGCATAGCAGATGAAGTCTCACCCGAGATGTCGAGGGAGAGCTGTCGGAACCAAGTTTCTGGCAATAGGAAGGGAGGGTATGGCATCAATGACTAAACTTCATAATCAACAGATACTTCAGAGATAGTTTTATCAGAATCACATCATTCATCACAGATCTATTGGCATAACTAGTAGATCGCTAACAGATCGCATTACTTCATTCATCGCAGTAGTAACATTCATTCATATAACAGATATAGTAAACATCCATCATTGTCATTGCAGAGCATAAGGACAGAAAAGAAATAAGAAATAAGATCACTTCAGGGAAACATCCGTCATGTCATATTACTTATGTGCAACAGATCCAAATCATATAGTACTTCTCCACAGCAAGAGAATGATCACAACCTAAGATTCAATAGTTGGTCGACAAAGACAAAGCTACAACTACTCAAGAACAAATAGAAGTGACAAGGCCACACCTTAGATCACAAAATGGATTGATCGATTGATCTTTCTCATCAATGATACTGATCTACAATTGCAATTCTAACTCTATATATAGGCTTGCGTCTTTACATCCAAGGTCCACTTCTAAGTAAATTCTAACAAACTAGTGACCTATATCCACAAAGTGTGGTCAATCAGTACAAAATTGCATAAAGAATTCCAAAAATGGTTATTCTTTCACCTATTGCATTGTTGTGATTATTTGTGGTGGCATGTGAGCTTGCGCAACCTCTGCGGTGCTGCACAACTCACTTACCCAATACCCCTGCCAACAAGTCCCCAACACAGTCTTGTGGCCCATCCTCGAGCCACGTCAGGTAGACAAGGTGTACTCCGTTGTCTTGGTATTGAAGTCCTCAAACTACTGCGAGATCTCTTGAACTTGGAGCTGAAATCGTTCAACTATGTCCCAACAATTTAGCAGGTCCTACTTCAGTTGGTGATCCTCCCGAACCTTTCCATCCACCATCGTCCTACCTTCTTGTATCACCTGCAGCGCAGCAACTGCTTTCATGGCCAACTACCCACCAAGGTCCTGGAATTCATCCAACTGGGTGCTGATCTTGTGCTAACATTCTTGGGCTTAGGAAGCCCATTGTTGTAGGTCCTTCAACTCTTCAAAGTGCATAATATGAACGACATCTTCAGCACTGAGCTTCAGCTTCCCACGCTTGTGTGGTCAACTGTTCCAGTTGGTCATCCTGAACGACACTTTTCAAGAACTGTGTTATTCCATCAGCGATCATCTTCACCTCCTACTCCATAGTTTCAAACTGGGCCACAAACTCCTCGATCGAATTCTTCCGTTCGGCAATCTGTTCAGGTGATGTGTCGAGGTAAAAAAGAGAATTCAGTAGATTATTAGTTAACAAGAGCCGGGAAATCACCTCCCCAAGTAGCTTGGATTTGGTGATGGCAATGATTTCCACCGTGCTTTCATATATCTGTTGACAGGACTTGTCAGCATCTTGTTCAACCTCTGCACAACTAGCACAGAGCTTCACTTTATTGATAATGAGGCGGTCTTTCTCCTTCTTCAACTCAGTGATTTCGTCGACAGCTTTTCGCTGCATCTCCTCCTTCGTTTGCTTCAATGTGGAAAACTCCCATGCCTTTTCTATTGAAAACTACTCTTTGATATTTTGCAGCTCTTCAGCTTCCTCCTACAGCTTCTTAGCAATGCCCTATGACTACACGTAACCATCACTAAGCTCCTTCTTCCTGTCAACCAACTCATGGCCGACACCATGCTGCAGCTGCACTAAAACTTGGGTAGGTAACTTGTTGAGATTGAAAGAAATGCTCGACAACGGTTGTAGCAGTGAGTTCACTTTTGTACTTCCCACATCAATTCCAGTCGGGGGAACTTGAACGTTCCTTGCCTGTGGCTTAGTGCTAATTGACGGGAAATCCTACATCACAGCCTTCTCTGTTGTCTCTTTTGAAACAGCAGCAAAAATAGAATCTAGCTTAAGGATTACCGCAGCGAACCCTTCTTGACTGGAGACATGCATAGCTTGTGTTGCAACATCATATGCGTCAGTGAAAACCTTGATGAGTCGTTGCAGTTTGTTCTCCATCATCTAGTGGGAGTTGCTTCCTGTGTTGAATTACATGCATCTTTTAGTACATAACTCCTCCAACATGTGATGTGCTTCTTAATCAGATTCTGTTGATGACTCTCCATCGAAGTCATGGAGATATTTCCCTTCTTGGACTGGATCATCAAGGGAATCTTCTAGTGGCCCTGTAGAGATCTCCTCTCTGCTCACAAGTTTGCGCCAATCAACTGTCCAATCTTGAACAGTGTCCTCCAATTCTACATCTGCAATTTTGTAGGCCACAGGTAGTCATTGTTTGTCACGATCCCTTCGTTCCTGGATATAAATTGAATGAGGCTTGATAGAAAACTGAATTATCCTTCGATATTTGGAGGCGGCGGCATTGGATAAGCAAGGAACCTTGATGGTCGCATCCTATAGTGCTTCCCAATAGACCCAAAAATGGATCGTACAGTCCTACTGTCAACTGGGTTCTATGACCCACCATATGTTCTGATATCGTGTGCCTTTGCACACCTTTTCTGCAGAAATTGACATCGGTTGGTAGTCCTCTGGCTCCATCCATTCAACTAAGGCAATGAGAATTAACAACCAACTGTAGGAAAAATTGCGTTTATTGGCTTGAGCGGTGACAACATATTCTAACAATTGGTTTAATAGAAACAGGGACCAGTTCATCTGCACCCCTTCGGTGCATTTTTTTGCACACTCAACCACACCTGAATTGCATTGGACAAGCTGATTCTTCCGGACGATCTTGCTGACCAAAATGCACACCCCAATATGCATTGATCACCCATAAATACTATCGATGTGATAGGCACGGCCATCGCTCTACAATCCAAATCTCTCCTTCAACTACTGGGTAAGCATTTTCTCATTATCCTGCCCTCTGAAATATTATGTCGGATCTTTGCCAGCCTTTGGAAACCCCGAATTTCGACAATTAGGTCAACTATGACTAGAATAGGGTTGTTCAACTAGAGCATCCCACCATGAAATCACACCAACAACTATTTGACGCATGCATTTGCTTCGTTCAATCTCCCAAAATGAGGCATGTTAATGATCCCCAACAACCCAGACCTGTCCAAGCCCTGTGCCCATGGGTGAGGAATCCATAGAATAGGTGCACCAAGTATCGTAGGTACTGACTGATAAGGTTCATCCACTACGTCCTTTAGTAGAAGAAAATCATGGTCTTCATACTTCATCTTAACCAAGGAGGGTATGATGTCCACCAGGAAAATCATCCCTTATGGTAGCGGCGGCAACTTCGGTGGATACCTCTGATCCTTGGTGAGCTTCCTTGGCTCCACCCCTGGCCGCGTTGGAGAAACATATCTAGAGATATCATTGATAGAGATGCCCCTAGGCACCATAGACTCGATAGCTCCCGATCTGTGTTGTGTCTTCCCCTTACGCCCTAGCATCCGTGCGTGTGTATATCTTCTGCAGCGGTGTGGAACTGGGATTCTGGGCCTTCTGCTTTGCTCTAGGGATCGAAGAGGACCTGATTGGAATGCTCATGATGTCCTCTTCAATCTACATGGGTCGAATGGGGGATTCTTTCTCGCTCAAAATCTCAACTGTGTCGGGAGAGCGCAACATGCCGCACTCTGTAATCCTCACAATGCAAACGAAAGTTCATTCCTTTCCTATCAAACTCACTTCTACTCCTGCACTAAGCACAAAACTTCACTCAACTCAACTGAACAATACCTTGTGTCTGCATCCCATACATTCTATTTGTGCCAGAAATTGTTTCCAGACTACAAAGAAACAAGCCAACACAATCTCAAATATTCAATCAAACAAAGTTAGGTTTTTAAGGTTTTTGAAAGGTTTTTCTGGTTGTGAAGTTTGGTGACAAGAGGGAATACATTCATAACCCAAATAGGGACTAAATCACAAGTAAATAAGAACTGAGATGCATAATATAATAACCATGTATCCTACAGAACATAAAATTGAAGTTCATCCACAACTGACAAGCACTACAAGCATAAAAACTATAAACCAGCAATGAAATTATCAATTGTGTAGCTAAACAAGCTAGAAATGAATCCAAAGAATAGACTGAAGGGTAAAATGGAGCATATATTTCATAATCAGTTCATCAAATACACATTAGAGTCAAGTACTTAGCTTATCAACAAGTCAGGAGACCTCCTCTATCCATCCAAAAGTCGAACCATTTGTTCTCTTTGTGAGCTTTCTAAATATTATTTTTCAAAATTCAGTTAGAGTCTAAACCCTAACTGTTTTTCATCCTACTCATCGAGAGGGTATTATCAAAATAATAATTACAAAAAATAAAGTATTCTTCAAAACATAACAAGTAACTGATTTAGCTAACAATGCTCATAGATCTTTGGCAACTTCTGCTAACAAAGCTATCCCCTCTAAGGCTTGGGCCTTTCTCCTAGCTTTCTGTTGCTCTGCTTCCCTCTCTGTCATTCCTTTAGTAAGATCTTCATTCTGTTGATGTAGGTTTCTGACAGTCTGTTTTAATCCTTCAAATTTCACCTCTGTACTTATTTTCCTTTTTAAGGCCTCTTTGGAGACTGCAATGAGTTCTTGGTAGTGATTATTCACCTCTTCTAGGTCTTCCCTAAGTCTTTTATTAGCTATAATCAAACCATCATTTGTTTCTTGCATATACTCTACTTGATGTTTATACTACTTGATAGTTCTCTGTAGATTTTCTTTCTCTGAGTCAAATGCCTTGCTTCCTCTTGTACTGTGTATCTCACTAGGCAGCCATGGAATGTTAAGCTTTCTAAAGATTTCCTCATCCTCAAGCAGCACCTCTGTGGAAGTATTATGAACACTTGGGTTTTCTTGATTATCAGTTTCAGCAAGAGTATTTTCATCCATCAACATCTTGTTTTCTGAATAGGAAACCTCTGTTTCATCTTTTTGTTGTTCCTTCAACAGTTTACCTCGTATTTCCAAAAACACAGCAGACAATTTGGTCTCAGTGAGGCTAGATTCTTCTTCTGTCTTCAATGGTTTTTTCCCTTTGCTGTCATCCTTGTTAGACTCCAGCTTTTCATCTAAGGAAGAAGTATCAATCATATTTATCCCTTCTGTATTCAACTTAGGGTTTACTAACTTCTTCATGTTTAGCCTCAATTTGTTTTTGGGTCTAGTTTTGGGTCTCCATCCTAGAGCAAGCTCTCCTACCATTTTTAAACTTTTTCCTTGATGCATGATAGAGGCAAATTCCTTAACTTTAATCTTCTTTTTCTTTGGTATTACTGTCTTATCCTCCTGACTGTAGAACTCCCTTTGTGTGCCAACCCTAGTCTTAGCACTGACAGTCAACTCATCCCCTTCCAACAAGTATGCTTCATCTTTAGACAAGATGGTAATTGGACTTTGTTGTTGGACCTTAGTATTTTCTTCATCTCCTGAAACCTTCTCTGTAAAAACAATTTTTTCATTAATGAGTGTTTCTACTGGTGCTTCATTTTGAACATGCTGGGTTTCCTTGTGAATAAACAGCAAATTTTTGTTCTCACTGTCATCTGGAGGCTGCTGAGATTCATAATCTCCTTTTGAAGGTTCTGCCACTTCCTCTAATTTAACACATTCTTCATCTTCAGCTTTCACTTTTTGTCTTAATTTTCTAATTAGGGTTTGTCCCTTATCCACCTGCTTTCTGGTAGGCTGTCCTTCCTGGTTATTTTGGAACCCTGACCAAAAGAGAACGTAGTCCCAAGTCTTTCCTTCTTTCTGCAGAACATTGTTAATAATAAGTTTAATTAGTCCATGGTGAAATATGGACTAACTAGTGTGGTCCTGATGTTCTTTGATCCTACTGGACATTTTCTGCAATCTCTTTAGCAGGAAGAAAGGCAGATTCATCCTTGATTCGCCACTAAGGTGTTGAAGGAACCTGAAATGATACTTGAAGACAAAAGCATACCTTCCTTCACATGTAATGTAACTTTGTAGAACCTTGATAGGCTCTACCCATTCAGCTCTGAAATTATGGATGGGCACTCCCTTTCCCCAATCTAGAACAATGCCAGGCAATAGATACCTTTGGGCATTGAAGGTAAATGGCGATTTTTTTAACCAAAGTTCTCCTTCATTCTTGACCCCTGTTGCTTCAGCCACCAAATCTATAGTTAATTTGAACTTCAGAGTATCAAATGATACTATATCTTTGTTATAACATTGAGCAAATTTGTGAGAGACTTCAGTATTATGTCCATCAATATTTTTAAAGAAGTTCAACCATCCATCATTCTTAAAGAGTTCAGCACATCCTAGAAATTTGTCTATCCAATTTAGCTCAGTAGGCTCGGCCCTGTTAGTCTTTCCACTCCTCTTTATCTACTTTCCCAAGGCTTGATGATGCTTCTATGTGGTTTTCAGAACCTGTTAGTGACTTCACAGCCTATGTTCCTCAAGTTTTCACAGTCTTTGCAGTCAATTCTCCCTTGAACTCTCACAGGCTGCTTGTCTTCAATTTTGTACAGTCTATTCTATCATCAGTTCATGAAATGCTTTATGCCCAATCTAAATAATTTAGGTTAAATAGAGCACTAAAGATCTTTAGTAGGGTTGTTCTAAACTTCATTAATGTCAAATGATGCTCATTTAGACCTTTGGACTAATATCTCACCATTAGGAGTTTTCTGAATACATGAATTCATATTTTCCTCTAACAATTCGACATAATCAGGTTTAGCAGAAAAAACCCCAAATTAACAGGTCATGACCAAGGTCACACGGGATACCTCACTCCAAGCTTGCTGCAGGTGTTAAAAGTTGATTCTTGGACTGGCTGAATCTCGAATTGAACGCTCCAGGTGTCTTCAAGTCTCCAGCTCACCTCTAACTATCACATTGCGAAACCCTAATTTCCTTCAACTTCCAATTTCCAATTTTTTAGCAATGTGTCTTCATTTCAGCGTCTCCACCAGCTTCGTAATGCTCAATTCCAGAACCTCTTTCCCATCAATCTCGCCTCATTCCACTGTCTGTCATGATTTGCCATGCATTTACCTCTAACTTCCATGATCTCCCTCACATCATAGCCAACACTTATTTACATGATTATCCTGACGAGACATGTATCAAACCTGCTTATTCATGTGATTAGTTACCCCAGGAACGAAGTCATTGGAGAATTTGGCATAAAAAATGACAAATTTAGCACCCGTGATTTTCTTGTAGCGCGCCAGTGCATTATTTTTATCGTTGCGCTACAAGAAAGTTCAAAATCAAATTTTGTGTTATTTGACCACTAATTCAACTTTAAATTAGGTTTATATGATTAAACCTTGATCTTAGTGCTATTCATGAAACTATTAATCAACATATACCCTATAGAACCCTTCAGGACATAAGAAAAAACAAAAAATAATGAAAACTTAATGGCATAAACTCAGAATTGCACTCTAAACCAAAATTTCCTAGAAGTAAGCAAATGAACAAGCTTCAAAAAATCACAAACAAAATATAAGACTGAAGAAAAAAAATTCATGACTTAACATCTGGCTCCAGCTGCGGGATGAATTCCTCCCTGTGAGGCTACAAGAACCTGTAGACCAGTGCCTTCTTTTCTGCTACCTACTAGTTTGCAAAATTTCCATTGGGTTATGGAGTCCTTATTGTGTTTTACTCACACCGGTATATACAATGAAAAAATAAAATTCCTCTTAAAAACTGTAGAAATGATTGAGGAATCGTCCATTGACTGGGCTTGACAATTCCTCACCTTCCAAAGACTGGAGGACAAAAGTGTTATTTTCCAAAATCTTAGAGACTAGGAAAGGACCAAACCAGAGATTATCAAATTTGCCATGTTTCCCTTTTTTCTCTTTCCTGGCATCCCACCTCAGAACCATATCACCTATTGAGAAAGTGTTATCTTTGATTTTCCTATCAAATCTGCTTTTAATCTTCAATCTATATAACTGTGCCTTTTCTTCCACTTTTTCCCTGTTCTGTTGCAACTCTATCATCTCATAAATCCTTCTCTCCATATCATTTGGTTCTTCCTGACAATTCTGAAAAAACTTCATCACTGGGATACCCAACTGAACAGGAAAAACTGCATCTATGCCATACACTAATTGGAAAGGAGAAGTTCCAATTGCTTGTTTGACTGTTATTCTATCAGCCCACAATGCATATTTCAGCATAGAATCCCATGATATCTTATTATGCTTAAGCAACTTTATGATACTCTGAATAATGTTCTTATTTGAGGACTTAGCTAAACCATTACCTTGGGGATAGTAAGGAGTTGAATGTTTCAGCAAGATACCATTCTTTTCACAAAATGCTTCCATAGCCTTGGACTTGAAATCCTTTGCATTATCTATTACTATTTTCTGAGGACACCCAAACCTACTAAGGATATTTTCTTCAATAAATTCCATAATCACTTTGTCTGTGGCATTCCTAGTAGGGATAGCTTCCACCCATTTGGTAAAGAAGTCTGTTGTAGTTAGAATCCACCTGTGTTGTCCTAAGGAAGATGGACTTATTTCTCCTATAAAGTCCATACCCCATTGCTAGGAAGGAGCACTTACTGCAATAGGTTTTAGGGGCAATGACAGCAATTTTTGTTTGCCAGCAAACTTCTGACAAGGGATACAAGCTCTTACCTGCTGATATACATCTACAAACAAAGAGGGCCAATAGTACCCAACTCTTAAAATCTTGTATGTTGTTTCCTTCCAATACTTGTGACCTCCACAAGCACCCTCATGAGGTTCAGAAATCACTCCTTCAATTTCAGATTTATCCAAGCATCTGAGTAGAATACCACCTGGGTCCTTCCAGAATAACTGCTCTTCTACTAAACAATACTTAGTAGTTTTCAGCTTCAAATATCGAGCAGCTTTCCTATCTAAATGCTCAGGACATTGCAAATACAACAGAAAATACACAATGTCTGCGTACCATGTGGATGCTGAATAATAGTCCATAATCTTTTCTTTTTTAAACATTGTTTGATCTTCTTCCTGCACTAACTCTTCAGCCATCACATGCAATCCCAAAGCTTGACAATTTGATTCAACCAACAGCTTGTCTAAACCTTGTCCCTTGACTAGTTTGGTAGGTCTGATATCTACATCAAACTCCAAGATTTTAGCAATCCACTTGCCTCTTTTCCCCTCACTATCAAGCTGTGTCAAAACATCTTTTACAACAGCATTAGGCACATATGAAATAACTTTAGAATTCAAAACATAGATTCTGAAAAAATTTAAAGCTTTTACCAAAGCATGGGCCTGTTTTTCTAAGATACCGTATTTTAATTCAGAATCCCTGAGAGTTTTGCTGAAGAATGCAATAGGTTGCTCTAGTCCTTCCTTATTCTTCTACAACAGAACAGCTGTTATTGTATCCTTTGATGCAAATGAGAATGTAAGAAATTCTCTGGTAAAATATGGACTTACTAATACAGGAGCTTCAGTAAGAGCCATTTTGATTTTCTCAAATGCATTCTTTGCTTCAGTGGTCCACCTGACTTCCTGATCCTTTTTAAGAATGGCTGTAATCTGCTTGATAATCTCAGCAAAGTTTGGTATAAACCAACGCAGAAAATTGATTTTACCAATGAAAGATTGGACATCCTCTTTACTTCTTGGTAGACTTATTTTCAATATTTCTTTCACCCTTTCGGGGTCAATCCTTATACCATCAGCAGAAACTAAATGACCCAGTAATTTGCCTTCTTGCACAGAAAAGTGTGACTTCTTTGGATTCAAGGACAGGCCAAATTTTCTACATTTCAAGAAATTCTGCTTCAAATGCTTTAGATGTTCATCATCTAATTGTGAGAAAACAGTAATATCATCTAATTATATTACCACAAACTTGTCCCTTTCTCCAATAAAAGCAATATCCATAGCCCTCTGAAAAGTGGCTCCAGCGTTCATTAGTCCAAAAGGCATCTTATCATACATGAAAGTTCCCCAAGGAGTGGTAAAAGTTGTCTTTTCCTTATCATCAGGGTGCATAGAAATCTGATTGTACCCTAAGAAACCATCAACCATAGAGATCCTCTGTGCCCCGACTACTTTCTGCAATATTTGCTCAATTTTAGGCAAAGGATAATTATCCTTTAGTGAAGATCTGTTCAAATTTCTGAAGTCAACACACAACCTAATTTATCCATTCTTTTTCCTAACGGGAACTAGATTAGCTACCCATGAAGAATACCTGAGGGGCACTATAATCTTGGCATCCAATAACTTCTTCACTTCTTTTTCAATAACAGGAAACAAGGCTGGATTAATCCTCCTTAATTTCTGATGAAAGGGTTTAACATTCGGTTTTAAAGGGACTTTATGTTGTATAATTACAATATCATACGTTCTCAATTCTTCATAAGACCATGCAAAAACATCAACATGTTCCTTTAACAATTTTATGTACCTGTTTCTTTGTTCAGCTGTAAGTGCTTTCGAAATTTTAACCATTCTAGGATGGTCTCCAGAGCCAATGTTACAATCTACCACATTCTCTTCTGAGGACTGTACAAAAGGTTTTAAGAGTGTATCATCTTTTGTAAATATCCTTTCCAAAGGTACCAAACCTTTTGGGATGAAATTACTCTTTAATTCAATGATTTTGTGTCCAGTTATTTCATTTTCAGCAATCTCTTCCACCTCTCCATCCCCTTCATCTTCCTCTTGATCAATCAGGGAATTAGAAAACTCATGTGTAAGCTCTAAAAACCTTTTAATCTCAATGTCATCTTCAAACACTCTCCACTGCTTTACATTATCAGGTACAGATGGTCTGTACCTAACTTCAATGGGATACCTCAACTGTGTAGTCTTGGGGATTCTAAAGTGTGTAGCAGCCAAGGTCAATGAATCTGCAGTTTGATTATGGTCTCTTGGAATATAGGTAATGTTAAAAGCTACAAAATAATTCTCAATCATGTCCCATACCTCATTTCGATAGACTTTCAGTAAACCCTACTTCACTTGATAGTTGTTCTTCACCTGCTGAACAACTAATTCGGAGTCGCCAAATGCAAAAATATGTTGAATGCCCAAATCTTTGGCAACTTTTAATCCTAACAGCAAAGCTTCATATTCAGTAGTATTGTTTGTAGTAATAAACTCTAATGTATACATCAGCTTTATTATTTCACCTCCAGGGGATATGAGAAGAACCCCTGCTCCAGCGCCTTCTTTGCAAGAAGATCCATCAAAGTATAATTGCCACAACTCATCCTCCTATTCTCTGCTGCATTTTACTCACTGTTCCCTTTTAACCTGTAACAAACCAGCAATATTGTCATCATCACTAAAATGTAACATGCAAGTACCCAGGTCTTTATCAACAGCATACAGTGGATGGTTGGTAGGGTTCTTGTCATCTGTTACAATATAGGCAAACTGAAGCTCTCTGTACAGTCTTGTATCATTCTCCTTCAAACACAAGAATACTAGCATATGATAAATCCATTTGTAAGGTTCCACCGACTTTCTTTGCCCAAGACCTTGAGAGAAGCAACCCAAATTTAGGAGTAATATCAGCTACTACTACATCCATGATTACACTCTTCATGGGTAATTGAGCCAAACTGACAACCATGTCCTTTATTACCCCTAAACACTTCATAGCTCATGAATCAAATGCATACATATCATGATAGGGTTTGTGTTGGTTTGCGTGGGCAAACCCGGGTTTACTATAATCAACCAACAACACCCCTAGCTCACCGGCCCTTTCGGCGACAGACCGCAAAGCGGCCTGAAGTCTCACCCGAGGTGATTCTAATGGGTTGGCCAAGGACTCAAGCATCTTGGACCAGGTTCTGTGGCAGTCCTACTTGCGACTCACATCCCTTCTGGCTGCGAGGTCTCTTCCTCTGCGCGTCGCGCGACCTTCTGCTCACGTCGCGCGATCTCCTCGTCTCGCAGCTCTTCTAGCCACGTGGTATACCTTTATACTGCCGTGCGGTCCTTCTCTATGTCACGCACTTTCCCTGAGTCGTGATATCCCCAACCTTACCGCATCGCTGTGCACCGTGAGACATGCAGCTCCTGCCCAACGCTAAGTCCTCAACCTACGGTATCGCACACCACAGCTCCTCTACCAGTGCGGTATCACCTCTCTGTGATATCCTACTTCCGCGGTTTAGCGCACTTAGCGTTGCTCATGTCAATGTGCAAGACTCAACATACAAGGCTAATCAATACTGCAACTAGTGACTGTTTTACGCAAAGCATAAATGAACCACATACAACATGCCAAAGACTATGATTTATACTTTTCCTTCTATATTACTGTGAACTGATTAACACATTCATTCATTAAACTGTAACCAAAATCCATGAAATGACTGTGAAATGCATAAGTAAACATAGAAAATAATCCAATCATATGACACACGATTTTAACGTGGTTCACCTCCAGGATGGAAGTTACGTCCACAGAACTGTGTTTTCATATAGCTCAGGGGAAGGTAAAACACAGTTCTGCTGGACCGCATATGCAGCTCAAGATCTTCTCTCTTAGATCTTATTTCTATCTATATTGCTCTCCTACAATATCTTCCCTCTCTGTCGATCCCTGCGGATCATTACATGCATACTCTATAAGCCAGCTACTGGTTACAGTAAGATTGCTACCGCTAATAACAGAACCAGAGCTTGGCTTTTACAATAGTCTAATGGTCTACAAAGCACTACTACGACTGAATGACTCAACTAACTGACCAACTAACCAACCCTTTTACAATACAAAATATATCCTTTTATAGGCAGCCTGAAGGTCTTGCCATTACAACACTGTGGGCCTGTCCCAACAGTAACCCAAAACCCTAACTAGTGATAGTCGGCCATATCTGTACTTGAGGTAGCCACTTTCCGTCACACCACAGCTCTCTGCAGTCTTCCATGCTTCCCGGAACTGATCATGGGTACTATGCACCGCTTCTCTTTTCTGTCCTTCGTCTTCAATGCTTTAGCCTCGTTTATCCTTCTCCTTTATGAGGGTCGCTGAGCCCTCCTGTCTTCCGTCGCTGCCTTCAATGCAGTGGGTGAGCTCTCTCTTCTTGGCCGCTCAGGTACTGTTTCCTTTCTTGACTTCTCTATCTAAAAATTCATGGTTTCCGGCTCTGCTCTGCAGCTGGAAACGTGCTACGGCGTCGTAGCTCTATCTTATCTTCTTTCCACCAAAATTTATCTCTCCACTAAACTAACAGCTTCTTCTATAGCTGCAGGACCCTGCTCCAACAGTCCCCTAACACTTACTTGTGGCTCGTCCTCGAGCCACCACCAGCGGGATTCTCCTGCTGTAGCTTTTCCTTGGCTTCCTGCGAAGTCCTCTGCAACCTATCTCGAAGTCCTGTGACTTCCTGCTGCATCACTTCGACACGCTCTCGTGCCGAGTCAAGCAAGGCTTGACTAATATTGGTGACTTCTGTGGTGTCAGTTTTCTCTCTAGTGGTAGTGAACTCGTTCACTTTCTGCTCAACCGTATTGACTATCTCTGCGATTTGCTCTTGATATGGTTGAAGCAGGTCATTAATGTGTATCTCCTTTGTTCTTAATTGCTGCGCTTCCTGCTGCAAGCGATTCATCTCTTTCATTTTCCTCATCTTCTGAAGAGCTTCCAAGCCCTTAATTTCTTCTTTCATTGCCGCTGCAGTATTCTCTACCTGCTAAATACTTTGCTGGATTTCTACTTTCTCCAGCGGCTCATCTAAGTCATCCCATGTGTTTGTCGCATCGGTTAGTACTAACCGTGCTTTGTCGATGCGAGATTGCATCTGCTCAGTAGTGAGTCGAAGGGCTTTTGCTCGTGCTTTCTGGTCTACCTGGGAGGTGTCTCGTACATGAGCCTCAAGCTTGGTGATTTGCACTTCGTGGTCTGCATTCATCTTCTCTACTTATTCATCCATCCTAGCCACAGTTTCTTCCAGATCCTTTGCTCTGTCTGCTGCTCTTCTTAGCTTCTGCGAAACTGGTAAGGTGAACTCAATGTTACATTTTGGCAGTTCCAATGCAATTCTCTGCAAAACTTGAGAGAGATCTTGCTCTCTTTCCTCATATGTTCGTACTTCATCTGCCTTTTTTGAACACTGATAGCAAGTGTTGCATTTTGTTGCTTCAGCTGCATATTCTGCTCGTAAGTTTCGAGCTCTCTATTCCTGAGCTCGGCGCTTAGCTGCTGCTGGATCATTTTCAAATGGTCAATATGAAACTCTGCAAGGTTAACCTCGATGGGTTTCCTAAACTGAACTGGTGGGTCCTTCATTGTGGGAGGGAATCAGATACTCCTTGGTGGAATTAACTCGGTATTGAGGTGATCTTTTGCTAGGTTTTCCTGGCGGGACATCAATGATGTCGAAGTTTCTCTGGCGGTCGCCTTTTTCGGGGGAATGTGCATCATGGCTGTCTTCTCTATAATTAACTTTAAGTCTAGAAGCTACTTTTCTACTGCGACTCCTTCATCGCGTCAAGGGAGTCCTTCAATGTGTCACATGTCCTTGTTGCGATGAGTTCATAGTCATCGTCTGTCAATGCGGTCTTCGGAACTGGCCTTGAAGTTTTGTGTTTTTTCTTCCGCTGTGCCTCTGGTGGCCCTTCTTCTCCTTCTTTTGTCGTCTGTGCCCCTAATGGCACTTGCTGTGGAGGTTTCCTCTTTTTCTTTGGTAGTGGTGCTTCTGTTGAAGATTGCATCTGGGTGTCTGATTTGTCTTTGTCCTTGTCCTGGGGTTCTATCTATGCAGTGTCTGATGATAGTGGTGCGGTATCTTCATATTCCTGCTTCCATTGGTCGTCGAAGTCTCTTGTGACTCCTTCGACGTCTCGTGTTATCATCCTAAATGAGCCAGGAGCCCAATCATCCCGCTTAGTCCTTTTTGGTCGCAGATAGATTAAATGGTTGTCTACCATAAAATTAAGACGGCTATCATATATGTCCACAATATCCGTGCTGAGTCATGGTGTCTCTTGAATGACCTTCATCAACAGCTTATAGTAGTCATGGAATACCATCATATTTACCGCTTTCTTGGCTGGGCTGTTGGCGTCCCATAAGCTGGCATAGCGCACGCCTCTGGGTGCCCCACCTGCTATCTGTGGAAACTGGGTATGGGGCGGCTCCTTCCATCCAACAAATGTGCAAAGTATAAGCAACCAGGAAAAATGGAAAGGGTGGTTTGCTTCATATTGAGCTGCCAAGCAATCTACTTGAAGCATATTCAATAAGAATAGAGACCAATTGAACTGTTCCCCCTCTGTGACCTGTATGGAAAGGTGAATTACAGATCCTGTAACTTCCTTTGGTCGGACCTTGGTTAGCAGTCTGCCCACGAGCAGACTGGTGGTGAATCTAAGTGTCTCATTTGCTATGCTTGAGATGTCATAAGCCCGTCCTCCTCTCTGCAACTGATACTTAGTTACTAGGGCTTGTGGTAACTTGGAGTCCTTGGTTTTTCCTGCTGTCTGTATATCAGGGTGTTTACCCATCTTGGACAGGCCGGTGATACGATGTATCAAATCGACGTTCAGGTCGACCTTGTTTCCTAACCAGAGGTACCCTCCGTGTACACAAGAAAGTAAAATGCACACCACGGCATTAACCTCTGCACCCCATCCAAAATGAGGTAATCTCAGCAAATTGAGCAGACCTCACCGCTCAAGAATCTGGACATATGGCAGGGGAACACATTCATCTCTCCCTATCCTTGGGTTCTTCTCAATCTTTAGATAGTTGTCCGGCTTGAACTGAGGATATGTCTTGCCATCTCTTAGGTTATAATCTACAAATTTAACAACAGCAGCATATCCCACTAGATCTCCATTTTCCTTTACTCGAGAATCAATGGGTGGTATGGGAACAGTATACTTAGCATTCTTAGGAAATCTTACCTCTGGTGCACCTTCAACTCGTGGTATCATGTATTCTGTTGTGCTATGAACTTCTTCCTCATGCTCTGAACTGGATTCATCATTGACCTGAGATTGGCTCCTCGTCTGTGGTTGCTATCTGGGCTATGACGAACTTGGCGGAGCACCCTTGGATGTCATCGTCATAGCACCTGCACGGCCGTGACGCTGAAATCTTCTCAAAACGTTTTCTAGAGGCTTGTCCTCGGATAGGACCCACTCAGTGTAAAATGGCAGACGTGCAATGGCTGCAACTTCTGAAAATCACAGCACTCTGTAACAAGCTTAGCTCTTCACAGGGAACTCTTAACACTGCACTCTATAGCTCTCAGTTTTTCTGCAAACGTAACTGTCCCGATTGGATACTTTCTATTTTTATGCCCACTATGATAATCCCGGACACAACGGTCATCTAGACTGAACCCGTCGGTCGTAATAAATTCTTGGACAAGACCACACCCGTCATCCGTTCCTTCATAAATACGGAAATCCAATCGAATTTCCCTCGAAACGTGTGTGTACAGGCACCGGTCTCGTCGAAGATTTGTCGAATCTGGAAAAATTTATTATATTGTTGCCAAATCTACGGTAAGATATACCTATCATTACCTCATTAACTACCTGTCAGATGCTGACTTGACTAGCCCTCTGTCGATTGCAAAACTGAGTACGTGGCATGGGGAAACATCGCTCTGCCGCGATGCGACTCCGCATCACCTGCATACAACAATACATTTTTTTCTTTTTTTTTCTTTTTTTTCTTTTTTTTCTTTTTTTTTTTTTAAATCGGCCTTGTGCGATTCCTCATACTTTAGAAAATACCTGCCGGTGTAGACTAGTTCCCGGTGCGATGCCTCCTTTCAAATACACTGGACATCTGCACCACCATAAACTGGCTAAGCTAGGGCTGAGAGGAAGGGTGGCTATCACTATAAAGCTTAAGCCTACTACCATTAATCCATGTGGGAAGAAGCTCCCCATTCAGCTGGTTGAGCTGAACGGCACCTCCCTCTGTGACTTGCTGTATCTGATATGGCCCCAGCCAATGCATCTTGAACTTTCCTAGAAACTTAATGAATTTGCTGTCATAGAGGAGCACTAGGTCTCCGATATGGAAAGTCTTGCTCTTAATGTGTCTGTCGTGCCAAGCTTTTTCTCGTGCCTTCTGCACTTTCTGATGGAATCCGGTGATGAATCTGTCTTCTTCTAAGGAAAGCAGTTGTGCTAGCCTTTCCTCCACGGTGTCTGTATCAGTCATCCCTGTAATCTGAGCGATTCTTAAACTGGGAAGAATATACTCCATAGGTATAACAACCTCCTGTCCATACACCAAGCTGAAAGGTGTGTGTCCCGTAAGTTTCTTGCATGCGGTCCTGTACGCCCATAATACAGCGTTAACTCTGAGGTCCCAATCATTCGTTTGGCTGTTGCAGATCTTAGTGAGAGCATTTTCTAAAATCTTATTAAAGGCCTCCACCGTACCATTAGCCTGTGGGTGGTAGGGAGTGCTCTTATGGTGCTAAATCTGGAATTCTTTGGTCAATGCCTCAATAGTGCTGTTAAAGAAATGTGTTCCTTGATCACTCATCAAAATTACTGGGCATCCAAATCTACTAATGATATTTTCAAAAAGGAATTGTGTGGCTGTGGTAGCATCACAATTTCTTACTGCTTTGGCCTCTTCCCATCTGGTGAGGTATTCTGTTCCAATGATAATATATCTCGCCCTTGTGCGCTTTCCTGGTGGGTTGATAGGACCCAAAAAATCTATAGCCCATTTGTCAAATGCACGCAGCGTGACCTGCGGTCGCATCGGCATTTCATTACGTTGCGAGGGTTTTCCTACCCTCTGGCAGATATCGCAGCATCTGCAAAAGTCCTTGGTGTCTTTATGCAATGTAGGCCACCATAATCCTGCCTCCAGGATTTTCTTCGCAGTCGGCTTTCCTGCGAAATGACCTCCTACGGTTCCTGAATGTGCCTCTCTGATAATAACGTCTTTTTCATGCAGCATCACACATCTGCACAGAACTTCATCCGGGCCTAACTTGTATAGGTGTCCTGCAATAAGGGTGAAGTCTGCTGCTTTAACAACGAACTACTTCTTTTGCTGCTTAGTAAACTCATCAGGTGCTACTCCTGTAGTGAGAAATTGAATAATATTGGCATAGTACTCATCTGCAATCTGGATAGAAAACAATGGTGCATCTAGCAGATTGTCATCTAGGTTACTTGGTTCTTCTCCTGAGTCTATCCGTGACAGGTGATCAGGTCCGGCATTCAGTCGGCCTGGCTTCACGATGATTTCAAAATCATACTCCTAAAAGAGGAGTAACCATCTGCAGATTCTCCCCCCTAACACTGGCTTATTGACCAAATACTTCAACGCGGAATGGTCAGTGAACATCTTAAACGAGGCACCCAATAGGTAGTGCCTGAACTTCTACTGCGCGTACACCATAGCTAGGCCTTCTCTCTCTATTGTGGTGTATTTCTTTTCTGCTGTCGAGAGCTTTCTGCTGGAGTATGCGATAGGATGGTCAATGTCCCCTTCTCCTGGTTGTGTTAAAACAACCCCTAATGCGATGCCAGATGCATCCACATGTACATGAAATGGCTTAGTCCAGTCTAGAAATACTAAGATGGGTGTTGTAACCATCTTCTCTTTAAGTGTGTCTAGACTCTGCTGACATTCCTCATTCCATAGGAATTTTACATCTTTCTTTAGCAATTTCTCCATTGGTGTTGTAATCTTTGCGTAGCCCTTGATGAACTTTCTGTAGTACCCAGTATGACCAAGTACTGTCCTTAGTTGCTTAACTGAGTTGAATGCTGGAAGGTTTACAATGATGGCGATCTTCGCGGGATCTACCATCAAGCCTTGTCTGCAAACAATGTGACCCAACAAAATACCAAATGGTGCACAAAATATACATTTCTTCAAGTTTAGAGAAATCTGGTACTGCCTACATTTCTCTAGCATCAGTCTTAAGTCTCCTATATGCTTGTCGATTAGTCCAAATACAGTCCAATCATCAAAATATACTTCTAAGAATTTATGAATGTATTCTTTAAATACAGCAACTACTACTCTAGAAAATATAGCTGGTGCATTCTTAAGACCAAAGGGCATTACTGTATACTGGAACAAGCCCCATTCTGTTGCAAAGGTGGTCTTGGATCGATCTTTTGGATGTATTCTGATCTGATGGTAGCCTAAAAAGCCATCAGTGAAGGAGTAGACCTTCTATCCTCCCACGTTGTCTAATACCTCATCAGTGAACGGTGTCAGAAATGGATCGTGAATCGATGCATCATTGAGCTTGCGCAGATCAGCACAGATCCTGATGTCTCCTTTTGTTTTCTTTTCTTGTACGACCATGGGGCTAACCCATTCGCTTTCTTCTACCGGCTCAATGATTCCTGCTGCTAGCATCTTATCGATTTCGTCCTTTACTTTTTCTTTGTAGCGCGGATTCAATCTATATGGGCGCTGCTTGACTGGTCTAGCATCCTCCTTCAATGGTATCCTCATAACTCCTAGGTCTCCAACTATTCCCTTCATCTCTATGAACTTGGTGGGAAATAAGTCCTGATAGTCATGTAACAAATCTGCGATCTGTCCGACTGTTTCATCATTCCAATAGTCTCCAATAGAGGAAAACTTAGGTTCTGCGTCTGTGCCAATATTGATCTTTTTAATCTTGATAGGTTCGGTGATTGCTGGAATCTCTAACTGTGGTCCCCCAACATCGCGAGTCCCTTCTAACTCGGGAATGTTGGTGTTGTGAGGATCCTCATCCTCATCCTTATCTTCATTGTCTGGCTTTGCTGCGAAATTATAGCACTCAAGCGCGTCTTGCAACTGGTTGGCCCACTCAGGTTGAGCTTGCATTGAGATGGTACAGTCCTCGAATATCTTGATCTTGATTATGTCTAGGTCCTAGGAAACACTTGGATGTTCTGATTCAAATGCGAAGGTGAGTAGGAAACTGTCTGTCATAAGTGACCATGTAGTCATCCCCTTGCGCAACTCGGTCTCTGTGTACCAGTTCCTTGGAACTGTGTCCAATGTGTGAATGAATCTATGAACCCATTCATCCTCGAGAATGTCCAACCAGTTCTATTCACATGTCTGAATGTGTGTCCTAGGATCTGTTTCTCCTGTGTACTTCTACTGGACATACTCTCTGTCGACAGAAAATCTGATCGCCATCAATCTTTTAATATCATCCCATGATGCGATATTCTCTTTATGTGCATACCACCATCTTGCAGGTGTGGCTCGTACTGCAAGATCCATAGCGGCGATCCTCTGCTCGTAATGAACCTGTTGCTCAAACTGCTCAAGGAAGTCCTGAATTTCTGTCATACCTTGATATGATGGGATCTCAGTGATCTCTATGCCAATCCATCGTAGTGACTTACTCATAAACGCACATCTGCGTGCTGAGACTTCGTAAAGTCTGTTCTGCCAGTTCTCTAGACCAACATCGGAATCCGATGCGCATGAGTTGTCGCATCGCCAACTAATGTTCCCTTCTGCGGTTGGATTGATGTAGTCATTCTGGTTCACAGTCATCTGGTAGAGACTATCCAAGTTTTGTGCCTCCTCCTGTGCTCGAATAGGTTCAATGTATTTAGGACCCTGGTGAGGATCCAGCGGCGCGATGACCCGGATCTGCGCATCCTCAAAGGTCATTTGTCTTCTCTTTAGGTCGATGACAGCCTTGCTACCGATCACCCAATCGATACTTAATAATGTTGGATACGGTCGATTGTCGCCAATGATTTCTATAACCTTGAAGTCCGCAAAACTGTGAACTCCGTCAATGTCAACTGGCACCTGCGGCAGTCGACCCAATGGTGATACTCGCTATTGGTTAGCTAATATCAGGTGGATAGGCGATCTGACTAACTGAGGGCTACCCATCTGTTCCCATGTCTTCTTAGTCAAAACATTCACCTCTGATCCTAGATCTAAGACGCATTAGAGAGAATTTGAGGTCAAAAATGGACCTCAAAAGGACCAAAATGTACTATAAAAATCAACCAATTACATTTTAGTAGATGACATCATCCCCCATGGTTGAGGTGGAATTGCATGAGTTAAGAATGCTTATTTGTCATATTTTCTATGGTGGATGAAAACCCATAGTTAACCAAGGTAGTGGTACAAGTATTTTTAAGTCATAAAGTGAAGTACTCACAATAAAAATCATTTCACATTTTCTCATAAAATAATATTATTGTTATTTTCAAGTAAAGTACTCACAATTCACTTTCTCATAAAATAATATTATTGTCATTTTC